>CAUYQU010094203.1:0-54084 GCA_963574635.1 Cheracebus regulus | reverse complement strand
CAGTGGCTCACGCCTGTAATCCTAGCACTTTGGGAGGCCGAGGTGGGTGGATCACCTGAGGTCAGGAGTTCAAGACCAGCCTGGCCATCATGGTGAAACCCCATCTTAAAAAAAAAAAAACAAAAAAAAAAAAACAAAAGAAAGCCGGAGAGAATAGTCAGTGGAAGGGACCTCCCAGCGGGGGACAACTGAGCAGAGACAGAGGAGGGGAGGTAAGCTGCCAGGTGGATCTTTTGGAAAGAGGGAACGGCACACAGGAACTCACTCAGCTGGTGTGCCTGGAGGAGAACAAGCCTAGACAGAGAGTGGAGATGTGGCCAGACTACAGGACCCTGGGGCTATGGCGAGGGATGTTGGATTTTACTGCAGGATTTTACTGTATTCTATTTATTTATTTATTTATTTAGAGACAGAGTCTCGCTCTGTTGCCCAGGCTGGAGTGCAGTGGCGAAATCTTGGCTCACTGCTACCTCTGCCTTCCAAGTTCAATAGAGTCTCCTGTCTCAGCCTCCCAAGTAGCTGGGATTACAGGTGCCTGCCACCACACCCGACTATTTTTTTTTTTTGTATTTTTGGTAGAGACAGGGTTTCACCATGTTGGCCAGGCTGGTCTCGAACTCCTGACCTCATGATCCACCCACCTCAGCCTCCCAAAGTGCTAGGATTATGGGCATGAGCCACCATGAAGAGAGGGATTTTTAAAACAGGTTTAAATAAGGTCATTTTGAAATATATATAAAAATAATAAAAAATAAAAATAAAAAATAAAATAAAAGAGTATGGTTAACTCTACACACCCGCCACTGGGCCCTCCAATCATCAACTCATGGCCAATGCTGTCTCATTTCTACTCCCTCTCATTGTCCCCACCCTCACCACCCTAGATTATTTTAAAACACATCCCAGACATCACATCATTTCATGCACAGATGATTCATTTCATATCTCTGAAGATAAGGTTTGTTTATAGAAATATAACCACAGTCCTGTGATCCATCTAAAAAAAATGCACCATAATTCTTTCCTATAGTCACATATGCAGTCAGAGTTCAGATTTCTCTACTTGTCTTATGATTAAAAGATAAAACATTGGTTTGTTGGACTCGGCATCTCCTAGGGTTGCATGTGATTGGCTTGCTGCTACAGTCTCTTTTACCTATTGGCTCCCTCAAGGGAGGGATTCTTAAAAAAAAGAATGGGAGAGGCAGGAGCATTTGGGGGTAGCGATGGGCAGAGTTTAGCAGAAGCAGAGAAAGATGATGGGTGATATAGGAGAGAGGAAGAGGAGGAGAAGAGGAGGGGGAGGAGATGAGGAGGAAGAGGAGGAGGGGAGGAAGAAGAGGAGGAGGGGAGGAAGAGGAGAAGAGGAGAAATGGGAGGAGGAAGAGGAGGGGAGGAGGCGGAGGAAGAAGAGAAGAAGGGGGAAGAGGAAGAAGAGGAGGAGGAAGAGGAAAGGGAGGGGAGAAGGAGCGGAGAAGGAGGAGGAAGGAGAGGAGGGGAGGAGGAGAAGAGGGAAGAGGAGGAAGAGGAGGAGGGGAGGAGGAAGAGGGAGAGACGGAAGGAGGTAGAAGGGAAAGGAAGAAGGAAGGAAGGAAACCCCAGTCCTTGAGAGAATAAGTCACAGGAACAGGTGGAGAGGGGGTTGTCTTCTGATGGCTTCTATGCGCACAGAGAAGTATGGGACCTGGTCATGGCCTGGAGGGCAGGGGGGAAAGACAAGCACGCTGGACACACAGAGAGTGCCGTGCACACATCTGAGGCCTCTGATTTCTCTGATTCAGGTAAAACCCTCTGGGCTGGCTGGGTGGTTTCCTTCTGCTGGGCTCGGCTGGCACAGAGGAGACGATGGCAGGTGAGTCCTTTGGAGGCTGAGAGGAGTGAGGAGTGTGAGAATGCTTGAAGGATGTGATTCAAAAGATGAATCACGGAAAGCAGCCCTGAACAAAGTGAGTAGATGGAGACAACAGGAAAGGGTGGCAGACAAGAGGAACCTGCGGCCAGGGTGGACCCCTCTCCTGAAGAGCATCTTTTCCCTTAGCTTCTTGAGGGGTTCCATTTTGTTTTGCTTTGTTTTGTTTGTTTATTAGAGAAAAGGTCTCATTTTGTTGCCCAGGCTGGAGTCCAGTGGTGCAATCATAGTTCACTGCAACCTCAGCCTCCCAGGCTCATGCAATCCTCCCACCTCAGCCTCCTGAGTAGCTGGAACTACGGGCACATGCCATCACATCTGGCTAATTTTTTCTTTTTTTTTTTTAAGAGATAGGGTCTCGCTATGTTGCCCAGATGGAGTGCAGTGGTGATTCACAGGCATGGTGCCATCAGTGATTAACGTAGGAGTTCTGACCTGCTCCATTTCCAACGTGGGCCAGTTCCCCTGCTCTCAGGAGGGCACCAAACTGATGCCAAATTGAGTGTGGACACTGCATTGGCATCGTATACTACAGCCCGGAATTCCTGGTCCCAGGTGATCCTCCTGCCTCAGTCTCCCAAGTATCTGGGACTACAGGTGTGTGCCATCACGCCTGGCTCCCTTGCTTTCAAATAAATAACCCTGTGTCCCTAAACTGTTTATTTTTTAGCTTTGCCTGTGTTTTGAAATAATATTTATTTTCGAGACAGGGTCTTACTCTGTTGCCCAGACTGGAGTGTAGTGTCAGGATCATGGCTCACTGCAGCCTCGACCTCCAGCCCTCAGGCAATCCTCCCACCTCTGCCTCCCGAGAAGCTGGAACCACAGGCAGAACATGGCACCACACCCAGCTTATTTTTAATTTTTCTCGTCATGTGGCCCAGGCTGGTCTCAAACTCCTGATGTCATGATCCACCCACCTTGGCCTCCCAAAGTGCTGGGATTATGGGCGTGAGCCACCGCACCTGGGCTACTGTACCTTTCTATGTTTTGATGCACAAATACTTATCACTGTGTTTCAGTTGCCTACAGTACTGAGTACTGAGCATTGCATGCTGCATGTTTGTAGCCTAGGAACAAGAGGCTAGACCACATAGCCTAGGTGTGTGGTAGGCTACACCATCTAGGTTTGTAGATCTTATGATGTCCACACAAGGAAAAAATTGCCTGAAGATATATCTCTCAGACAGATCTCCGTTGTTAAATGACAAAACTATACATTTGTCAAAACTACAAAAATATTGGCCAGGCTCAGTGGCTCACGCCTGTAATCTCCACACTTTGGGGGGCCAAGGCAGGTGGCTCACCTGAGGCAAGAAGTTCAAGACCAGCCTGTCCAACACAGTGAAGCCCCATCTCTACCACAAAATACAAACTTTATAAGCCAGGCATGGTGGTGCACATCTGTAGTCTTGGGAGGCTTAGGCAGGAGAATGGCTTGAACCAGGAAGGTGGAGATTGTAGTGAGCCCAGATGGCACCACTGCACTGCAGCCTGGGCCACAGAATGAGACCCTGTTTCAAAACAAACAAACAAAGCAAAACAAAAAAACAGGCCGGGTGCAGTGGCTCACGCCTGTCATTCCAGCACTTTGGGAGGCTGAGATGGATGGATCACCTGAGGTCAGGACGAGTTCTAGACCACCCTGGTCAACATGGTGAAACCTCATCTCTACTAAAGGCACAAAAATTAGCCAGGTGTGGTGACGGGCACCTGTAATCCCAGCTACTTGGGAGGCTGAGGCAGAAGACTCGCTCACACCTGGGAGGTTGCAGTGAGTTGAGATCATGCCACTGCACTCCAGCCTGGAAGACAGAGCGAGTCTCCATCTCAAAAAAAAAAAAAAAAGAAAGAAAGAAAGAAAGAAACGGAAACACACACACACACACACAAAAGAAAAAAGTGAATACATTACTATTAACTAGATTCTAATCTTCGTTTGGAATTTCTTTTTCTTTTTCTTTTCTTTTCTTTTCTTTTCTTTTTTTTTTTGAGACAAAGTCTTACTCTGTCACCCAGGCAACCTCCACCTCCCAGGTTCAAACAATTCTCTTGCCTCAGCTTCCCCAGTAGCTGGGATTACAGGCGTGCACCACCATGCCCAGCTAGTTTTTGTATTTTTAGTAGAGATGAGGTTTCACCATGTTGCCCAGGCTGTTCTTGAACTCCTGACCTTGTGATCCACCTGCCTCAGGCTCCCAAAGTGTTGGGATTGTAGGTGTGAGCCACCGTGCCCGGCCTCTTTTTCTTTTTTGTGTGATAGTCTTGCTCTGCGCCCAGATGAGAATGCAGTGGTACAAACTTGGCTCACGGCAGACGCAAAGTCCTGAGCTAAAGCAATCCTTCCACCTCAGCCTCTGGAGTAGCTGGGACCACAAGCATGTGCCACTATGCCTGGGTAACTTTTAAAAATTTTTTGTAGAGACAGGATCTCACCAAGTTGCCCAGGCTTGTCTTGAACTCCTGAGCTCAAGTGATCCTCCTGCCTTGGCTGCCCAAAGTTCTGGGATTATAAATGTCTGGTCTGGCCTTTGTTGAGATTTCACTAGTTTTTTCACTAATGTCCTTTTTTTTTTTTGAGACGGAGTCTCACTCTGTTGCCCAGGCCGGAGTGTAGTGGCACGATATCGGCTCACTGCACTCTCCACCCCTCTGGTTCAAGCGATTCTCCTGCCTCAACCTTCTGAGTAGCTGGGATTACAGGCGCCTGCCATCATGCCCGGTTAATTTTTTGTAATTTAGTAGAGACAGGGTTTCTCCATGTTGGCCAGGCTGGTCTCAAACTCCTGGCTTCAGGTGATCTGCTCGCCTCGGCCTCCCAAAGTGCTGGGATTACAGGTGCGTAACACTTCGCCCAGCCAGTTGTACCAATTTTACCCGTTACTAGTACTGTATGAGTTCCTCTTGCTTCAGCAAACAGAAAAATAAATTTAAAAATTGGCCAGATTGGTGGGTGAGCCACGGTGTCTTTGGTTAATTTGCATTCCCTTGTTATTGTGGTGAGTCCCCATTTAATGTTTCCTCCTGTATGAAGCGCCTCTTCAAATCTTATACTCTTTTTATTATTAGGTTGTCACCTTCATTTGTAGGCCTTTTCAATAAATTCTAAATACTATTTTTTTTTTTTTTTTTTTTTTGAGATAGAGTCTCTCTCTGTCGCTCAGGCTGGAGTGCAGTGGAGCAATCTCAGCTTACCACAGACTCAACCTCCCAGACTTAAGCAATTCTCCTGTCTCAGCTTCCTGCGTAGCTAGGATTAAAGGCATGTACCACCACACCTGGCTAATTTTTGTATTTTTAGTGGAGATGGGGTTTCTCCAGGTTGGCCAGGCTGGTCTTGAACTCCTGATCTCAAGTGATGCACCTGCCTCGGCCTCCCAAAGTGCTGGGATTACAGGCGCACCTGATCAATGGTAATTTTTTATGTGTTCATTTATCTTCTGTGTCCATAAAGTGTTCAATGTTTATCAATGACAGAAGATCCTACTTTATTTCAGGAGCTTAAATCCTGTTTTTAAACTAAGTTCTCATCTGTCTCATGGCTAGGGTCATTATTTCCTCCATCAAGAAGAGAAATTACATGACTGAAACAAAGCATTTTTTTTAATGTATGCTAAATAAATGAAAAAAGAAAAGAAGGCTGGGCGAGGTGGCTCACTCCGGTAATACCAGCACTTTGGGAGGGCAAGACGGGCAGATCATGAGATCAGGTGATCGAGACCATCCTAACACAGTGAGACCCCCATCTCTACTAAAAATACAAAAAATTAGCCAGGCGTGGTGGTGTACTCCTGTAGTCCCAGCTACTCAGGAGGCTGAGGCAGGAGAATCGCTTGAACACAGGAGGCGGAGGTTGCAGTGAGCCGAGATCATGCCACTGCACTCCAGCCTGGGTGACAGAGTGAGACTCTGTCTCAAAAAAAAAGAAAGAAAATAAAAGAAACAAAACAACAACAACAACAACAACAACAACATGTGTGCTCAATAAAGGAAGAATCCCTCTGAAATTGTTTCTAGGTGTTTAATTCCTGCCTTAGCATGACCTGTAAGACCCTACACCATCTGCCCCTAGTTTCTTTACTCTCGTGATTCTAATCACACTGGTCTCTCTTCTTTTTTTTTTGAGACAGAGTCTCACTCTGTCACCAAGGATAAAGCGCAGTGGCTCTGCTCACTGCAAGCTCCACCTCCTGGGTTCAAGTGATTCTCCTGCCTCAGCCTCCCGAGTAGCTGGGACTGTAGGCGTGTGCCACCACGCCTGGCTAATTTTTTGTATTTTTAGTAGAGATGGGGTTTCACCATGTTGGCCAGGCTAGTCTTGAACTCCTGGGCTCAAGTGATCCACCCACCTTGGCCTCCTAAAGTGTTGAGATCACAAGCATAAGCCACCATGCCTGGCCTCTCTGCTGTCTTTCGAAAGGGTCCCACATCTTCCTGCCTCAGTGCCTTTGCACTTTCTGCTCCCTCTCCTCTTCCTTCGGAGTTTCATAGGCCCCTTCGTTATTTCCTTCAGATCTCTGCTCAATGCAATCTCACCAGAGAAGCCTTTACCAACCTGTATAAAACAGTACCCTCTGACCCTATCTTCTTTCCTTTGTTTTTCTTCAAGGTATAACATATTGCATTATAAATGTATTTGCAGCCAGGCACGGTGACTCACTCCTGTAATCCCAGTACATTGGGAGGCCAAGGCAGAAAGATTGCTTCAGCCCAGGAGTTTGAAACCAGCCTGGCCAACATGGCAAAACCCTGTCTCTACTAAAAATACAAAAAATTCGCCAGGCATGGTGGCATGTGCCTATAGTACCAGCTACTTGGGAGGCTGAGGTGGGTTAATAGCTTGGGCCCAGGAAGTCAAGGCTGCAGCAAGCCATGACTGCAACACTTCAGCCTAGGCGACAGAGTGAGACTGTCTCAGAAAAATACAAACAACAAAAGTAAATGCATTTGCTTGTCCCCCTGTGGAGGTACATTTTCCAGGACCAGAGCCACGAGCTACAAGTGCCCATGGAGCCCTGGAAATGTGGCTGGTCTGAATTGAGATGTCCTGTGAATGTAAAATACTATATACAAGGGGTTTTAAAGAGCGCCCCAAAAGTATAAATTATCTTTTATTTTTTTTTGAGTTGGAGTCTTGCTCTGTCACCCAGGCTGGAGTGCAGTGGCGCGATCTCGGCTCACTGCAACCTCCACCTCCCAGGTTCAAGCGATTCTCCTGCCTCAGCCTCCTGAGTAGCTGGGCTTACAGGGGCACACCACCACGCCCAGCTAATTTTTGTATTTTTAGTAGAGACGAGGTTTCGGAATGTTGGTCAGGCTGGTCTCGAACACCTGACCTCGTGATCCACCCGCCTTGGCCTCCTACAGTGCTGTGATTACAAGCATGAACCACTGCACCTGGACTATTATCTTTTAAAAAGTGTTTATATTGATAACCTGTTGAAATATTTGGGATTAAATATTACCAAATCAATTTCACCTGTGTTTCTTTCTTTCACTTTTATTTGATTTTATTATTCGATTTTATTTGATATTATTTGATTTTTAGGTCTGGGTGTCTTGCCCAGGTTGGTCTTGACCTCCTGAACTCAAGCAATCCTCCTGCCTGAGCCTCTCAAAGTGTTGAGATGACAGGTGTGAACCACCATGCCGGTCCCAACCCCACCACCCCCGCTTTTTTAAGAGAGTAGGTTCCACTATGTTGCCCAGGCTGGGCCATAGCTCACTGCAGTCTCCAACTCTTGGGTTCAGGTGATCCTCCGGCCTCAGCCTCACAAGTAGCTGGGCCACAAGTGCCAGCCACCACACCTGCCTTCGTTACATTTTGTTCCTTTTTTAAAACATAGCTACTAGAAAATGTAAAATTATGTATGTGGCTGGTGCTTGTAGTTTGCATTTTATTCCTACTGAACAGCACTGCTCTAAAACATACACTCCCGGAGGGGAGGGGTGTCTGACGCAGACACTGCATCTGACTGAATCTGAGCACCTAGAACAGAGACCCAATAAAAGCTTCCTAAATGAAGGGATCCTAAAGCAAGATGCTGATCCTTCTTCTTTCCTGTTTCCTCCCCTAATAATCAATTTTTTAAAACTTGGAGTTATAATTTATATAAAAGTCACTCACTTAAGTGTATACTTAATGATTTTTAGAAATTTATTGAGTTGTGCAACCATCACCATAACCCTTTTTTCCCCCCTACCAGAGTCTCACTCTGTCCCCCAGGCTGGGGTGCGGTGGCCCGATCATACAGCTCACTGCAGCCTTGGACTCCTGGGCTCAATCAATCCTCCTGCCTCAGCCTCCCAAGTAGCTGGGACTTCAGGCGAATGCCACCATCTCCAGTTAATTTTTTTTTTTTTTTTTAGATATGGGGGTCTCACTAGGTTACCCAGGTTGGTCTCAAACTCCTGGGCTCAAGGGATCCTCCTACCTTGGCCTCCCAAAGAGCTGGGATTACAGGTGTGAGCCACCATGCCTGACCCATAACCCAGTTTTAAAATATTTCCATCACCCAGATAAGATCTGCCATGCCCGTTTTCCACCCCAGGCAACCACAAATCTGCTCATTCTCCACAGATCTTCAGCACTCCGTTTTTGTTTTTTTTTTTTCTTTTGACGGAGTCCTGGAGTGCAGTGGTGAGCCACCGCGACCCGCCAGCACTCTGTTTCTAAAGAATGAATTCTCTGCCTCAGTTGTAAGACAATTCAAGCTCCTTGGCCAGGCCTAGCACGGTGGCTCATGCTTGTAATCCCAGCAATTTGAGAGGCAGAAGCCGACGGATCACCTGAGATCAGGAATTCAAGGCCATCCTGGCCAACATGCTGAAACCCCGTCTCTACTAAAAATACAAAATTAGCCGGGCGTGGTGGTGCGTGCCTGTAATCCCAGCTACTCAGGAGGCGGAGGCAGGAGAATTGCTTGAACCTGGGAGGCAGAGGTTGCAGTGAGCCGAGATCGCACCATTGCACTCCAGCCTGGGCGACAGAACAAGACCCTGTCTCAAAAAAAAAAAGAAAGAAAAGAAAAAGAACAGAAAAGAAAGGGAAGGGAAGGGAGGGAGGGGAGGGGAGGGGACGGAAGGGAGGAAAAAGAAAGAAAAGAAAAGAAAGAAAAAAAGACACTTGTTGTCCAGTCAGCACCGGGCTCACCGCCCTTCCAAACACAGGGGCCCCAGATGCCTCGACCTTTCCCCAAAGAAGGGAGGAACAGGCCGGACCTGGTGGCTGTCACCTGTAATCCCAATGTTTTGGGAGACGGGCAGGAGGATCTCGCTGGAGCCCTATCTTTACAAAAAAAATGTAAAAACCAGCTGGATGTGGCGGCGCCTGCCTGTGCTTCCTGCTACTCAGGAGACTGAGGCAGGCGGATCGCGTGAGCCCCGGGATGCGGCCAGCCGTGATCGCAGCCGGGGACAGGGAGAGACCCTGTCTCTGAAAACAAAATTTAAAAAAGAAAGCGAGGAGCAGCTCGCCCCACATCTCCACCACCCACCCGGGGGCAGAAGAGGCCCCCAGAGACTCCAGCGCTCGCGACAGACTCCCAGAAACAGACGGTGCGGCCTCCCCAGCCCCAGGACGCTGCTCAGAGAAGCCCACCGGGGGATGGGGCACCCGCCCCGCGGCCGCCACCGCGTTCTAACGCCGCCCGCCAGGAACAATGGCCGGAGCGGAGCCTCCCGGGACTCTCGACCTCGGGGTGCGAGTCCTGGGGGACCGGCCCCTCCCCCCACCACCCCTCCTTGGCTCCCTCTTCCCACTCTCCGCCCTCAACCGCCCTCCTCCAAAATGGCGACCAACCGCCTCCTTTCCCTCCCGCGGCAAGCTCCGCCCCCTCCGTGGCCCCGCCCCCCGGAGGAGCCATCCAGAGCTCGCGTCTAGGAGGCACGCGCCGGGAACCCAGGCGTCGCGAGGCGGGCGCGAGTCCGCTCTAGGAGGCGCCAGGCGGCCCGCGGTCACGTACGCGCGCCCGCGCCGCGCGTGAGCGAGGAGCTCCGGGGGTGGGCCGGGCTGCGCGTGCTCGCCGGCGGGCTGCGCGTGCGCGCCGGCAGACGGCGCGGGGAAGGCAGGAGGCCGCTGGGAGCCCCGCGAGGCGCGAGGCGCGAGGCCCGGCGCGCGAGCCCCCGGGGCGGGTAAAACCCGGTTCTTGCTGCCCCTGTCCCTCCCTTTCCTCCTTATCCCCCATTTCCATTCTTTCCTGTTTTTTCAATCCCTCCCCCTTCTTTTACATTCTCATTCGTTTCTTGATTTCTTTTTTTAGGGGGCCCCATCTCCCTTTCGAGGGACGCAACAGGCGCGGCGAGCGCCCCTCACCCCGCGTCACGCACGCACTCTGCACCCCAACAGCTCCGGGCCCCGTTGCGCCCCGCAGTCCCTTCCCCCTTGGAGAAGACCTTCCTCAGAAGCCCCGGGCCCCCTGTACCCCCTTTTCCTCCCCACTCCGTCCCCCTGGGCCTCAACTGCCCCTCGCAGCCCCGCCCAGCGCGCGCCGCGGGCCCTACCCGACCTCCGCACCTTCTGCGTCTCGGCCTTGCATTCGCTGGCCCCTTCCAGGCCCCTTCCGCTCCAAATCCCGCTTCCTCCTCCATAGTCCCATTTTGGGGCACCTAGATTTGTCTCTTTTTGGGATCTTCCAGCAAAACTCCAAATCTCTCCTCCCTTCCTTGACATCCCCTCCTTTAAGAAACTTCCTTTAGCACAAAAAAAGTAAAAAAAAATTAATCCAGTTTGGTTTTTTTTTTTAATCCATTCGGGATCAGTTTCCAGCAAACTTTTTTTTCTTCACACCTAGCGTCCCCCTTTTTGGAATATCTTTCCACTTAGAACGAACCAACTGATTCCTTCTAGTTTCTCTCTTGTCTAATATTTATTTTTCCAGTCCTACTCCCCTTCCCCCAACTTTTCAGCAAATGCCCTTCTTTTATCACCATTTCTGCCCTAATTAAGCTTCCCCCAGAAAAACTCTCTAGGCCTCTTCCCAGGGGGAAAAATAAGGAAAGAAGGAACAATTATTTCCCCTTACCAAAAAAACCTTTTCTACCCTCTCAGCTCTTCCCTGTTGATATTGCTGTCTTCTTCCAAAAATTGTTGCTCTCCCCCAATTTCACATCTGTGTTCTTGTTTCTTTTGGGACCCAAGTCCTGACGCCTTCTTCCTTTCCAGCACCTGCTTTTAGGGCAAAAGAAATTGCGTCCTGTATGTACTACCCAGCGTTCCGGGAGGACATATCCAGTGGTCTGATTGCCACCCGAACCCTCTCCCTGTGGGGCCTAAACTGGGTCCTCCTGTTCCCTGGAGATTCACTCACTGCTCTTCTGGTGAGTTTCCTTCCTTTGCACATAAACAAAGACACCTGCTTTGTTGGATAGATCTTGTTCTTTCTCAAGAGGGTTTCTAAGCAATCCCAAAGTCTGTAATAATGGCGAGACCATACAAGTTACTGCTTTGGGGAAGTCAGGTAGGGAAAAGGGCTATTTATTGTGCATGTTGACCTGTTAGGAGTAGTGCAGACATAGATTGATGTGTGTTTTGTTTCTTTCTGTCTCTCCTTCCTTCCTTCTTTTTGCTTTGACGGAGTTTTTGCTCTTGTTGCCCAGGCTGGAGTGCAATGGCACAGTCTTGGCTCACCGTAACCTCCGCCTCCCGGGTTCAAGTGGTTCTTCTGCCTCAGCCTCCTGAGTAGCTGGGATTACAGGCATGCAACACCACGCCTGGTTAATTTTGTGTTTTTAGTAGAGATGGAGTTTCTCCATATTGGTCAGGTTGGTCTCAAACTCCCAACCTCAGGCCCACCTCGGCCTCCCAAAGTGCTGGGATTACAGACATGAGCCACTACACCCAGCCTGATGTGTGTTTCTTTATTGATGTTTATTGCAAAAAAATGTTCTTCCTTCCCTAGCTCAGGGTAGCAACTCAGATACTTACAGGTGAAGGAAAGAAGTAAGAATTGTGGTGAACCAAAGATTGTATGTCCCATCTAAGTGTTGCCCGCCAGTGGAAATGCCAGGCCAGTGTTGCCAGAACTTGTAATTCCTTTGAGAAGAGGCCAGAAAACTATCCATAGGTGAAACCTCCTGATTTTTAAATACTAGCAACACATTTGATAATTTAAGACAGAGTGAGACCCTATATCAAGAAAAGAGGAGAAGAGAGGGGAGGGGAAGGGAGGGCAGGGGAGAGAGAGGAGAGGAGAGGAGAAGGTTCTCGCCTCTAATCCCAGCACTTTCTCAGGCCTAGGTAGGAAGATTGCTTGAGTCTAGGAGTTCAAGACCAGCCTGGGCCACAAAGAGAAACATCCCCCACCATCTCTACAAAAAAATTAAAAATCAGCCAGATGTGGTGGTGCATACCTGTGATCCCAGATACTCGAGAGGCTGAAGCAGAATTGCTTGAGGTTGGGAGGTTGAGGCTGCAGTGAGCCATGATCACACCATTGCACTCTGGCCTGAGTGACAGAGCGAGACTCCGACTCAGGGGGGATAAAATATATATATATATATGTATACACACACACACATATATACATATATATATGTTAACATGTATATTTGGAGTGGGAAAATAAGGAAATTGTAGGCCAGGCACAGTGGCTTGCGCCTGTAATACCAGCACTTTGGGAGGCTGAGGCGGGTGGATTGCTTGAAGGCAGGAGTTTGAGGCCAGCCTGGCCAACATGGCCAATCCCCGTCTCTACTAAAAATAAAAAAATTAGCCATGCATGGTGGTGCATGCCTGTAAGCTCAGCTACAAAGGTGGCTGAGCTGGGAGAATCGCTTGAACCTGAGAGGCAGAAGTTCAGCGAACCGAGATCATGCCACTCCACTCCAGCCTGGGCAACAGAGTGAGACCCTGTCTCAAAAAATAAAATAAAATAAAGGAAATTATATAGCTAGGGTGAATGCTGCAAGTCTCTCCTGTCAACTCCCAAGCACCTGCTGTTACTCAGACTTAATGACCCTCTCCCTGGTGACATGGATGCAGAGAGAGAAGGGAGAAGGTGGTGCTTGGGAGGTGGGGGGAATGGCGGCAGAACAGTGGTTGGAGCTTTTCAAAGAGGAAAAGAGGTGGCACAATGAAACTCTGTCACTCATGAATGAAATGATGCCTTCTGTGATCAAAGTTCTGTGCTAGGCAAGATACTGTGAGAGGTTTAAACACCTAAGGCAGAGTCCCAGCCATCCTAGAGCTCAGAGTCTGGGTAAAATAGGAGAACTTTAAAGATAATTAACTTCCTAGATCATTTAGAATACATGTTAAGTGGATTGTTACACAAGTGCTTGTCAGGGTTCAGAAGAGGGAGAAATCATCTCAGACTTCGTTACGTTGTGAGTGTTCTCTATAGCGGAGGTGACATTTAAGCCTGAGTTTGGAGGGTCATAAACTCAGATGTCTTCAGAGGCCTGGCAGGGCGTAGAAATCAGTGAGAGTGTGAGAGAATAGGGAATGTTGGGGTCTGTGGCAAACTGGAGAGTTGCATGCCCTGTCTAAAAGCTGCAGCTTCTCAGCTCCAGCCAATTGTTGCCTTGCAGGAATGTGGACTCAGCATTGACAGATCTTCTGATTTTTTCTTTCAGATTTTTAAACAGAAGTTGGAAAGCCTAACTTGAATGAGAAATCTCTAGTTTTACAGTGTCTGATGTGATCGCCGTTAGTCACTTGTACCTGTTTAAATTTAACTGTCCAGGCGCGGTGACTCACACCTGTAATCCCAGCACTTTGGGAAGCCAAAGCGGGCGAATCATTTGAGGTAAGGAGTTAGGGCGGATCATCTGAGGTAAGTTCAAGACTAGCCTGGCCAACATGGTGAAACCCCGTCTCTATTAAAAATACAAAAATTATCTGGGCGTGGTGGTGGGCGCCTGTAATCCCAGCTACTCAGGAAGCTGAGGCAGGAGAATCACTTGAGCCCAAGAGGCGGAGGTTGCAGTGAGCTGAGATCGAACCACTACACTCCAACAAGGGTGACAGAGCGAGACTCCGTCTCAACGTAAATAAATAAATAAATTTAAATTTAACTAAACTTAAATAAAATAAGGAGTTTAGCTCCTCAGGGGTGTTAGCTGCATTTCTGTGTTCAGCTGCTGTATGTGGCTACAGACTGCAGTATTGTGCAGTGCAGGCTCAATAGGGAGTGCTTCTGGATAGTGGTGCTCTGCTGCTCTATCCATCTATTTTTCTATCATTTAATTTAATTTAATTTAATCATTCATTTTTGAGATGGAGTCTGGCTCTGTTGCCCAGACTGGAGTGCAGTGGCACGATCTTGGCTCACTTCAACCCCCCACTCCTGGGTTCAAGCAATTCTCCCTCCTGAGCTACCCGAGTAGCTGGGACTATAGGCATGTGCCACCATGCCCAGCTAATTTTTACAGTTTTGGTAGAGACGAGGTTTCACTATATTGGTCAGGCTGATCTTGAACTCCTGACCTCAGGTGATCCACCTACTTGGACTCCCAAAGTGGTGGGATTACAGGTGTGAGCCACCACACCCAGCCCCATCTATTTTTCAGCTGGATAATTCATTGAAACATATTTAAATATCTTGCAGACTAAATAAAATACATTTGTAAACCAGTTGGGCATTCAGACTGTTCCCTCCCCTCCAAACAACACCACAGAAAATATTTACTGTGGATTTACTTCTATAGTCTAGAACCTTCTGGCAGGTTACTTTCCCCAAAGGTTGTAGCATTGTAGCATTTCATAGGAGAATCCTTTGATTCCCCCGACCCCCACCAGTCATGGAATGATGTGGAATGATGGCCCTTTTTTTTTTCCAGATGGAGTCTCACTCTGTTACCCAGGCTGGAGTGCAGTGGCACAATCTCGGCTCACTGCAACCTCCGCATCCTGGGTTCAAGCGATTCTTGGGCCTCAGCCTCCCAAGTAGCTGGGATTACAGGTACCCACCATCCCACCTGGCTAATTTTTTGTATTTTTAATAGAGATGGGGTTTCACCATGTTGGCCAGTCTGGTCTTGAACTCCTGACCTCAAGTGATCTGCCCGCCTTAGCTTGCCAAAGTGCTGGGATTACAGATGCGAGCCACCATGCTGGGCTAATGGCCTTTTTTTAAAAGAAGAAAAATTAAAAGTGTTTCAGATCCTCGATGTTGACTTAAATTGTTTTAAAACTATTAAGGCATCAATGATGACAGAACAAGGTATAAGTTCCTAAAGCGTACAGCTCCTGTGCAGCTATAAAGCCAAAATCAGTTTGCAAATTAAATACAAACAAAGCAACCAAACCAGTATCATATGAATTGCAAACATTAATTTAATGAGAGGGATGCCATTTCCTGTAACTTAACTGCTCCTTGAAACAATTACTTTGCTCACTGCCACCCTGGGCCCTTTTAGGTTTAGCAGGCCCTGTGAGGTCTCAATTCTCCCATCCCTTGTCTCAGTTTGAACTGCAGCAAAACCTCCATTTGTATGGTGATGCCAGCTGGCCTCTAGTAGCGCCCAGAGGCATTATTATAAGCGAAATCCCCCTCCATCCTCTCCTCGTTAGCCTGAAGCAATTAAAGTAGTCCTTTTTGGCACAAGTGCAATCATAAACACACTCAGGCATTGAAACCACATGGTAGTACTCAGTTACAAGGGAGTCCTCTAATGATCCAGATGTACTGGGTTTTTCGTTTCTTTTTTCTTTTTTTAAATTTTTCATTTCCAGAGATTTTTGGTGAATAGGTGGTATTTGGTTACATGAGTAAATTCTTTAGTGGTGATTTGTGAGATTTTGGTGCACCCATCACCTGAGCAGTACACACTGAACCCAATTTGTAGTGTTTGATCCCTCACCCCCTCCCACCCTTTCCCCCAAGTCCCCAAAGTCCATTATATCATTCTTATGGCTTTGCATCGTCATAGCTTAGCTGCCACTTATAAGTGAGAACATAAGATGTTTGGTTTTTCCATTCCTGAGTTACTTCACATAGAATAATAGTCTTCAGTTAATCCAGGTTGCTGTGAATGCCATTATTTTGTTCCTTTTTATGGCTGAGTAGTATTCCACCGTATATATTTCTTTATCTACTTGTTGATTGATTGATTGGTGGGTGGGCATTTGGGCTGGTTCCATATTTTTGCAATTGCAAATTGTGCTGCTTTAAACATGCATGTACAATTATCTTTTTTGAATAATGACTTCTTTTCCTCTGGGTAGACACCCAATAGTGGGATTGCTGGATCAAATGGTAGTTCCACTTTTAGTGCTTGAAAAAACAAGCACTAAAAGTTCCACACTGTTTTCCACAGTGGTTGTACTAGTTTACATTCCCACCAGCAGTGTAGAAAAGTTTCCTGTTCACTGCATCCATGCCAACATCTTATTATTTTTTGATTTTTTTATTATGGCTATTCTTTTTTTTTGGAAACAGAGTCTCATTCTGTTGCCAGGCTGTAGTGCAATGGTGCGATCTCGGCTCACTGCAACCTCTGCCTCCTGGGTTCAGGCAATTCTCCTGCCTCAGCCTCTGGAGTAGCTGGGACTACAGGCACATGCCACCACGCCTAGCTAATTTTTTGTATTTTTAGTAGAGATAGGGTTTCACCATGTTGGCCAGGGTGGTCTCGATCTCCTGACCTCGTGGTGCGCCTGCCTCAGCCTCCCAAGGTGCTGAGATTATAGGAGTGAGCCACCGTGCCTGACCGATTATGGCCATTCTCCATTCTCCAGGAGTAAGGTGGTATCCTATTGTGGTTTTGGTTTGTATTTCCCTGATTATTAGTGATGTTGAGCAAATTTTTTTTTTTTGAGATGGAGTCTCACACTGTCGCCAAGGCTGTAGTGCAGTGGTGTAATCTCTGCCTCCTAGGTTCAAGCACTTTTCCTGCCTCAGCCTCCCAAGTAGCTGGGATTACAGGCGCGCATCACCACGCCCAGCTAAATTTTTTGTATTTTTAGTAGAGATCGGGTTTCACCATGTTGGCTGGGATATTCTTGATCTCCTGATCTCGTGATCCACCCACCTCTGCCTCCCAAATTGCTGGGATTACAGGCTTCAGCCACCGCGCCCGGCTGATGTTGACCATTTAAATGAAAACACAAAATGATAAAATTCTTGGAAAGAGTATTTGGGTCCTTGGGAATGTCTGCCGGGTTGCAGGGGACCATAAACTGCCTCACGGTGACTAGCAGGGAGTTTTCTACCTAGGAGGTGCTAGGTAGAATTGAATTGAGTTGAATTGAATTTATTTGTTGACAGAACAAGAGCAAGTTCAGTATCAGCAGAGAGGGTTTTGCTTTACTGCCTGGAGAAGGATGTCAGTATCAAAGCATGGCCTTTGGACTTTTGGCTTGCCTGTCTAAGGTTGTAACCTGACCAGTTTGTTCTATGGACTGTGGGAGTATATTGGAAACCAGGCGATTTGGCCTTGCAGAATCCAGAGACGTTCTTCCCTCCTCCCCAGCACCTTATGTGTTTTGTAGTTTAATTGGAGCAGTGCAGTATACAGTTTAGTTTATAGGGAACCAGTACTCTGTAGTGGGCAAGACCATTAGTGCTAATGTCAAAATATCTGGCTTTAAGATCTGGCTGTCAGGTTTTGACTTTGGACAAATTAGTCTCTCTTTCTTTATCTGAAAAGAGAAGTAATACTAGAATCTAGGTTTTTGTGAGAAATAAGTTAATGCATATAAAGCACTTGGTATGATACCTGATGTGGAGAAAGTACTTAATAAATACAATTTTTAGGCTGGGTGCGGTGGCTCACGCCTGTAATCCCAGCACTTTGGGAGGCCGAGATGGGTGGATCACCTGAGGTCAGGAATTCGAGACCAGCCTGACCAACATGGTGAAACCCCGTCTCTACTGAAAATACAAAATTAGCCAGATGTGGTGGCGGGCACCTGTAATCCCAGCTACTCGGCGGAGGCTGAGACAGGAGAATGGCTTGAACCCGGGAGGCAGAGGTTGCAGTGAGCCGAGATCATGCCACTGCACTCCAGCCTGAGGGACAGAGCGAGACTCTGTCTCAAAAATATATGTGTGTGTGTGTGTGTGTGTGTGTGTGTGTGTGTGTGTGTGTGTGTGATTTTTATTCACTTGTTTTTCTTATGGGGAGATGCAGGAAGAGATGGGTTTTTCTCCCTATGGAGTACTGAAAACAGTTTATAGCAACACTGTAGCAGAAACTGGAATTGGTGGAATTGGAAGATGGCTTACAGGTCCACACTCCTCTCTCTGATTTTTTGGAAACCCCAAAAACTCTGAGAATCCGGAGGCATCTCAGATCTCCTCTAATGGCCACACCTGGTCCTACATGTTGCTTTTCACGGACTTTATTTCATGTGTGCTGAGTGGACAGAGGTGATGATGCAGAAATCATGAATTGGTTAGCAGGCACTGCCCCGAATCCCACTGGCAGTTACTTAAAATACAGTGTATGCATTGATTTACCCTTCTAAAACCCCCGCAAATTCTGAAACTCCGTTGGGTCCCAGAGTTGTCATATGGGCTTACGGGCCTAACTGTAACTTTGTGCTGCCTCAGTAGGCTGCAGACAGGCAGGTAGACACATAACATGCAATGCAGACATCACAGGTGCAGCGGTTCTCATACGTATCTACATGAAAAGTTTTTAGAAAGCAGAAAAAGGTGGCCTAGAAATCTAGGCCCAAACTCCCATTATTCCAATATGCACTACTAGATTTGTTATCAGTGAGTCATGAAGCATTTCTCTCTCTTTTTTTTTTAAAGGAGTCTCACTCTGTTGCCCAGGCTGGAGTGCAGCGGCACGATCTCAGCTCACTGCAACCTCCAGCCCCTGGGTTCAATTGATTCTCCTGCGTCAGCCTCCAAGTAGCTGAGATTACAGGTGACTGCCATCTAGCCCAGCTAATTTTGTATTTTAGTAGAGACTAGGTTTCACCATGTTGGTCAAGATGGTCTTGAACTCCTGACCTCAGGAGCCTCCAACTCTTGGGCCCAAGTGATTCACCCACCCAGGCTAGAGTGTAGTGATGCAATGTCAACTCACTGCATTCTTAGCCTCCTGGGTTCAAGTTATTCTCCTGCCTCAGCCTCCCAAGTAGCTGGGATTACAGGTACACACCAGCATATCCAGCTAATTTTTGTATTTTCAGTAGAGACTGGGTTTTACCATGTTGGCCAAGCTGGTCTTAGACTCCTGACCTCAAGTGATCCACCCTCCTGGACCTCCCAAAATGCAGGGATTACAGGCGTGAGCCACTGCGCCTGGCCTGTTTTTGGTTTTTTTGGAGACACCGTCTTACTCTGTCACCAAGACTGGAGTGCGGTGGCGCAATCTCGTCTCACTGTAGCCTCTGTTTCCTGGGTTCAAGTGATTCTCCTGCCTCAACCTCTCAAGTAGCTGGGATTGCAGGTGCCCACCACCACACCCAGTTAAGTTTTTGTATTTTTAGTGGAGATGGGGTTTTGCCATGTTGTCCAGGCTGTTCTTGAACTCCTGACCTCAGGTGATCTTCCCGCCTCGGCCTCCCAAAGTGCTGAGATTAGAGGCGTGAGCCACCACGCCTATCCTGTAAACCGGACATTTTGCATAGTACAGTCTGGTAACTCGAAATGGGATTCTTCCCTTCTTCCCTGCCCTCGGACTTGGTTGTTGCTGCCGATTGTGGGTTGTAACTGTTTGTTTAGTGGCTTTTCTGAGTTATTTTTATAAACACTGTGTTCTTTTTGGGGTGTGGTCAGTAGACTGTTCTGTCAGTTTAGTGGTCAGCTAGTGACTTAGCAGAGATCTTCTTAAACTCCTGGAGAAAAAAAACAAAAAACAAACAAAACCCAGAAAACAAAAAACTCCCAGTAGTTGCAGCTAGGCACTCCTTCCACACTCAGGCAGGCGGTTAACAGCTCTGCCTTCGCTTTCACTCTCTGCCTGCTGAGAGCGAAGGTCAGCCAGAGGCGAGAGCTTGGAAGCCTCCTCTGGTCTGTCCAAGCATGTGCCCACCCTGAGATGCTGCCTCAATTCCCGGGAATATGTGGAAGCTCTTTTTTATATTTGTTTGGGTTTTATTATTTATTATTTTTTTATTTTCTGGTTTTAAGAATTAATTAATCATTTTGAGATAGGGTCTCACTCTGTTCCCCTGGCTGGAGTGCAGTGGCACAATCATAGCTCACTGCAGCCTCCAACTCTTGGGCTCAAGCGATCCACCCACCTCAGTCTCCCAAGTAGCTGAAACCACAAGCGCATGCCACCATGCCTGGCTAATTTTAAAAAGAATTTTTTTCATAGAGACAGGGTCTGACTTTGTTACCCAGGCTGGTGTCAAACTCCTGGGCCAAAGTGTGTTGGGATTACAGGCATGAGCCACCACACCCAGCCAGAGCTCACTTTCTGTCTTGCATAGTTCTGTAGGTTTTGACTATGGTATAATGTCTTGTATATGCCATTAGATTATCATGCAAAATAGTTTCACCGCTCACCCCGCAAGCACACAACTGCTGATCTTTCTACTGTCTCTATAGTTTTGCCTTTTCTAGAATGTTATGTAGTTGGAATTTCATAGTATGTGGTCTTTTTTTCTTTCTTTTCTTTTTTCTTTTTTTCTTTTTAGTATGTAGTCTTTTCATACTGGCTTCTTTCACTTAGCAGTATGCATTTAAGCTTCCTCCAGCTGGGCACGGTGGCTCACAGCCAGGCACAGTGGCTCACGCCTATAATCCCAGCACTTTGGGAGGCCGAAGTGGGTGGATCACCCAAGGTTAGGAGTCAGGATCAGCCTGACCAACATGGTGAAACCCCGCCTCTACTAAAAAAAATACAAAAATTAGCCGGGTATGGTGGCATGCGCCTGTAATCCCAGCTACTCAGGAGGCAGAGGCAGGAGAATCACTTGAATCTGAGAGGCGGAGGTTATGGTGAGCCAAGGTTGTGCCACTGCACTCCAGCCTGGGCAACAGAGCGAGACTCCGTCTAAAAAAAAAAGATTCCTCCATGTCATTTTGTGGCTTGATAGCTTATTGCTTTCTATTGCTGAAGAACATTCCATTGTCTGGATGTTCCACAGTTTGTTGATCCATTGACCTATTGAGGGATGTCTTGATTGCTTCCAGCTTTGGGCAGTTATGAGCAAAGCTGCTAGAAACATGTCTGTGCAGGCTTTTGTGTGGACCGAAGTTTTCCACTCAGTTGGGTGGATGCCTAGGAGTGTAGTTGCTGGATCACATAAGATTTTATATTTTTATATTTGGATTTAGAAGAAATTGCCAGTATGGACTTTTTTTTGGGGTGGGGGGCCGGAGTTTTGTTCTTGTCGCCCAGTCTGGAGTGCAGTGGCGCGATCTCGGCTCACTGCAACCGCCACCTCCCAGATTCAAGTGATTCTCCTGCTTCGGCTTCCCAAATAGCTGGGATTACAGGCACCTGCCACCATGCCCAGCTAATTTTTGTGTTTTTAGTAGAGACAGGGTTTTGCCATGTAAGCCAGATTGGTCTTGAACTCCTGATGTCAGGTGATCCACCTGCATCATCTCCCAAAGTGCTGGCACAACAGGCATGAGCCACCATGCCAGGCTCATTTTTCAAAGCCTTTATTTCTCCAAAGTATGCAACTTCCCAACTTTTCCTCCCTGGCTTTTGGCAAGTCACTTGTTTGCCCCAGTCAGTCTCCTTTGGGCCAGGCTGCAGTGTCTAATTCATTTAATTTTAATGGTTGCAACAAACACCCTGCCTATAGCCACTCTGCGCCCTAGAGAGCTCCCAGTTAGGCACAAAAAAAGGCAAGACCTTTGCACTGGGCTTTCAGGGAGCCACCAACAGATCAGACAGACAACCACTGTTATTTGAAAACAGATCCTTTCTGTTCCCTCCAGCACTAGGAACCCACACCAGAAACATGGGCTGCTGCCTTCAAGACCACTGCTGAACCAGGGAGTAGGGATGGGGCAGGGGTAAGTTAAATATGCCACGAAGCTCTCCCACTGGGTTTCACTCGCCTTTTTTTTTTTTTTTTTTTTTTTGAGATGGAGTTGTGCTCTGTCGCCCAGGCTGGAGTGCAGTGGCACAATCTCGCTTCACTACAACCTCCACCTCCCAGGTTTGAGCGATTCTCCTGCCTCAGCATCCCAAGTAGCTGGGACTACAGGCGTGAGCTATCACGCCCAGCTAATTTTTATATTTTTAGTACAGATGGGGTTTCACTATGTTGGCCAGGCTAGTCTCAAACTCCTGGCCTCAGGTGATCCGCTGACCTTGACCTCCCAAAGTGCTGGGATTACAGGCGTGAGCCACTGGGCCTAGCCTTTTTTTTTTTTTCTTTCTTTCTTTCTTTCTTTTTCTTTCTTTTTTTTTTTTTAACATCAGTCATCTTTTTCTTAGGATTTGTTTGGTTGCTATAAACCTTTGACTGCTTTCCAGAGTTTTGATAAAGTTGATTTTTTTTTTTTTGGTGTTTCTATGGCAAGATGTATGGGGAGTTTTAAAATTACTAATTCAGTCTTTTTCTTTCTTTTTGACATGGAGTCTCTCTCTGTTGCCGGGGCTGGAGTGCAGTGGCACGATCTCGGCTCACTGCAACCTCCGCCTCCCCGGCTCAAGTGCTTCTCGTGCCTCAGCCTGCTGAGTAGCTGAGATTACAGGCGCCCACCATCACACCCAGCTAATTTTTTGTAGTTTTAGTAGAGATGGGGTTTCACCATGTTGGCCAGGCTGGTCTCAAACTCCAGACCTCCAGTGATCCACCTGCCTTGGCCTCCCAAAGTGCTGGGATTACAGGCATGAACTACTGTGCCTGGCCCAGTCTTTTTCTCACAAGTCTATTCAGAAATTCTGTTTCTTCTTGAGTCGGTTTTGGTAATTTGTATCTTTCTATCAATTTCCGCATTTTAATCTGTTATGTAATTTGTTGTATCTAATTTAAATAACTAAGTTAATGTATCTAAGTTCTTTAACTCGTTAATTATCTGAATATAGTTGTTTATAGTATTCTTTTATAATCTTTTTTATTTTTTTTTAAGGTCATTCATGATGTGTCTCCTTTAATTCCTAATTACAGTCCTATGAGTCTTTTCTCTCTCTCTTTTCCTTACAGTATTTTAAAGCAAACCCTGCTCCCCCACCCCATTTTGGGGGAATGAATTCTACTAGTTTAGATGTTACGTGGTTTATTTTTCTTCTCTGGGTGGTTATACTTAGATTCTTTTGGTGTGCAAACTTAAAAGTATGAAGTTATCATCACCTCTTCCTTTTTTCTAAATGACTCAAACCTTTTGATCATTTTCTGGACCAGGGTCTATAAGGTAGATTCTTAGGCCTTGTGGGTAAAAGTCTATGAACTCCCGGGCTCAAGTGATTCTCCTGCCTCAGCCTTCTGCGTAGCTGGGACTACAGATAGACGCCACCACGCCTGGTAGTATTTAATTTATTAATAAAAGTTAAATATTTTAATTTTTTGTAGAAGCCAGTCTTGCTGTGTTGCCCAAGTTGGTCTCATACTCTTGGCCTCAAATCCTCCCACCTCTGCCTCCCAAAGTGTTGGAGTTATAGGTGTGAGCCATGGCGTCCAGCCTCCTCCCTCCGTCCCTCATGCTTGTATGTTGAGCTCTGTGCTGGCTGACTTTTCCTGAGTCAGTTGATATTGTTATGTTCTAGGCTTGTTTCTGTTGATAAGTTTGCCATCAGGCTAATTGTCATTCTTTTGGTAGACTTGTAGAGTGCTCGGCTTTGTCATCTCTCATTGTCCCGTTTTTTTCTAGTTCTTGGGGGTGCTTTTCTAGGGATGCATGCAGTTTTTCATTTATTTAGTTTTCCTGTGGATGGTTCAGCTCTTCCAGGGCCCCAGGCCTTCGTGTCCTGGGAACTGGAGGCCCTGTTTCCCTTTCCTACGAGTCTGTTGTCATCCCAGCTCCTAGCCTGCAGGGCAGCATTCTATAATACATAATATGAGCCATACAGAATTTAAAATTTCCCAGAAGCCACATTAAAAAGGTAAGCAGATGACATTAACTTTAATAACATGTTGCATTTAGCCCATTATATCGAACATACTATCATTCCAGGCTGGGCATGGTGGCTCACGCCTATAATCCCAACAATTTGGTAGGCTGAGGTGGGCCGATCACCTGAGGTCAGGAGTTTAAGACCAGCCTGGGCAACATGTTGAAACCCCATCGCCATTAAGCATTTAAAACTTAGCCAGGTATGGTAGTGTGTGCCTATAATCCCAGCTACTCAGGAGGCTGAGGCAGGAGAATCACTTGAACCTGGGAGGCGGAGGTTGCAGTGAGCCGAGATCGTGCCACTACACTCCAGCCTAGGTGATAGAGTGAGACTCTGTCTCAAAAAAAAAAAGAGAAAAAAATTATCATTCCACATTTAATCTATATAGAAACTTATTAAATTTACATGTTTTTGTTACTGAGTCTTCCAAATCTAGGCTGTATTTTATACTCACAGCATGTCTCAGTTTGGGCCGGTCACATTTCAAGTGCTTCACAGGGCCATGTGCGTTGGGGTATGCCTATGATCCCAGCATTTTGGGAGGCCAAGGTGGGAGGATTACTTGAGGCCAGGAATTCAAGACCAGCATGGGCAACATAGTGAGACCCTGTATCTTAAAAAAAAAAAAAAAAAATTACCAATTTTTGATTTGATATCTGTAAAAAATCATAAGAAAAAAAAAAACAATCAAGTACTTCATAGCCACATGGAGCTAGTGGCCGCCATATTGGACAAATGGCTCTAGGCCCTGTATCTGATTCTGATTTTCCCCTGGGGCCTATGTGAGTTTACACCTCCAGCACTGAGCTGTCTTGTTGCTGCTGGTACTTGGGATTTTTTTTCCTAGCTTTTGACCTAGGCTATGTGTTAAAAAAGGATCTTTTGTAATACATGTCTATGTTTATAGCTGGAGGAAGAGGTCAGTTCAGTCCACCATGTCGCTAGAAGTACTTTTATTTATTCCTTAAAACAACCTTGCGAAGGAGGTACCCATAGGCCCAATTTACAGATGAGGCACCTGGGGCTCATGGAGCTTAAGTGACTTGCCCAAAGTCACATGGCTGTCATGTGGCAGAGAAGAGACCCAGATCGTTCAAGATCTGCTTGAATTGCAAGTCCATGCTCTGCCCACTGTGCTGTTTTGCCACCTCATAACCTGCATTCTTCCTGCTTCATTTTCAGGAATTAGTTGCCATCAAGGGCTCTCTCCTCCCTGTCTCCTTACACGGTTCTGCTTATCTGGACAGTAGCTCTTGGCCAAGACCTGGCAGTGGAGAGCCATGGACCAGTGCAGCCTCGGGGACGAGGGTGCCTTCCTGTCAGAAATGCACCTCCCTTCATTTTCCCAGAGCCAAGGGCTCCACTGCAGCAACACCCTCAGCCGGGATCTGGGTCCCAACCCTCGAGACCTGCTCTACACTGGCCTGAGTGGGTTGGACTCAGACCCCAGCCTCCCAATGCCTGACATGCCCCGTGAAGCACTCAAGGACAACTTAGACACCGTGTCCCTGTTCTCGGGGAAGGACAGTAATTCTGTGAAGCTGCTGGAGGAGTATGCAGACTCGGAGTCTCAGGCATCCTTACAAGGTGAGGCCGTCACCTGGGTAGAAGGGCCCTGCGGGCTGTCAGCCATTTCTGTGGTGCGAGGGACTGATTCTGTGTGAACTGGTTAACAAAATTTTTCCCTCCTACAGGTGACTTAGGGAACAGTCACTTTTATTTTTCTCCTTGGGAATTATTCCCCAATTCTTTTTTTTTTTTTTTTTTTGGCGGAATCCCACTCTCTCCCAGGCTGGAGTGCACTGGCACGATCTCAGTTCACTGCAACTTCTGGCTTCCAGGTTCAAGCGATTTTCCAGCCTCAGCCTCCTGAGTAGCTGGTATTACAGGTACCTGCCACCACGCCCGGCTAATTTTTGTATTTTTAGTAGAGACAGGGTTTCACCATGTTGGCCAGGCTGGTCTCGAACTCCTGACCTCAAGTGATCCTCCCACCTCGGCCTCCCAAAGTGCTGGAATTATAGGCATGAACCCCATGCCCAGCCCCCAATTCTTAGGAAAGGAAGCAGAACCGTCATTCTAGGGAATAATGTTCAGAAACATAGGTATTTGGGGATATCCTTATCTTTTGTGTGGTGTGTGGGCAGATATTAGCATTTACTGACGACTTTCCTTCCCATTACCACATCCTAGAGGCTCATTTCACTTTTCCAGAGTGAGCTGGTGTCCTCTCCCTTCTGATTTTGGTTGTAAAGACCTTCCTATATCCCAGTGTCTTCATCCACAGAGCAGGTGGAGAATAATATCCTCTCTGCCCCCCCCCCCCAGAGTAAAGCAAAAGAAGAAACTGTTCTAAACACACTTCATAGACCAAAGCACTGGAGAGATATTCTGGTTTGTTTTTTTTTTTTTTTGAGACGGAGTCTCGCTCTGTTGCCCCGGCTAGAGCTCAGTGGCGCAGTCTTGGCTCACTGCAACCTCAGCCTCCCAGGCTCAAATGATTTTCCTGCCTCAGCCTCTCAAGTAGCTGGGATTATAGGTGCACACCACCATGCCTAGCTAACTTTTGTAGTTTTGGAAGAGACGGGGTTTCACCATGTTGGCCAGGCTGCTCCTGAATTCCTGACTTCAAATGATCCACCTGCCTTGGCCTCCCAGAGTGCTGGATTACAGGTGTGAGCCACCGAGCCCAGCCCAGATATTAGGTTGTTTCAAACATTTCACCAGGAAAAGCAATATGGCAGTTTACTCCCTTGCAGCTAGATCTGTGTACAAAGCTACATTTATTTCCTTATGCGAAAAACCCACAAATATCATTGGCTGGGTGTGTGAAAGGATTTCCACTTTTCCAAGGATTTGGAGAATATATTTCTGATTGTCCTTCCAAGAGAACCAGTGATGGCGTGGTCATAAAGCCCTGCCCGTTGCAGTCATGCTGCTCTGGAAGGGCTTCAGCCTGCAGTCACCCCTCCACATGTGGCACCAAGTCCGGGTGCCATACTGCAGGGCTTCCATTCCCCTCACCTGCTCCTGACCTTTGTTTCCTTTGTGTGGAAAGCTGCTGAGGTCAGAGCAAGAGTTCTTGCGAGACATTACAAGGCCACCATGGTTCTAAGAGGTGTGGAGTGCCTTGGCCCCGCTTTTTGCTTGGTTGCCCTGGCTGCATATAACCTGTGCTTTCTCCCTCTGTTTAGACCTGGGGCTTGGCGTGCTGAAGGCTAAAAAGGCTGATGACCGAGGAAAGGCCACCTCGGGGAGTGCCAGGAAAGGAAAGCGGCGGCACAGTTCCCCTCAACACCTGCTTCTGGACTGCAGCCTGTGCGGGAAGCTGTTCAGCAGTGCCAGCTCTCTGAGCAAGCACTACCTGACGCATAGCCAGGAGAGGAAGCACGCCTGCAAAATCTGCAGCAAGGCCTTTAAGCGCCAGGACCACCTGTATGTAGGAGCCGGGTCAGAAACACGTCTGCTCAGGGGCTGGGGGAGGGGACATGTTTCTGAGTCTTCTTCCATCCTCCCAGATCAACCTGCCTCATCCTCTGTTGGGTTTTTCAGACATGTATAACTTCTGCTCAGCTGCAGCCACTTTTTTTTTTTTTTTTGAGACGAAGTCTCACTCTGTCACCCAGGCTGAAGTGCAGTGGCGTGATCTCTGCTCACTGCAACCTCTGCCTCCCAGGTTTAAGCAGTTCTCCTGCCTCAGCCTCCTGAGTAGCTGGGATTACAGGTAGTAGCCCCGCCACCATGCCCAGGTAATTTTTGTATTATTTTTAGTACAGACAGGGTTTCACCATGTTGGCCAGGCTGGTCTTGAACTCCTGACCTCAAGTGATCCACCTGCCTCGGCCTCCCAAAGTGCTGGGATTACACCTGTGAGCCACTACGCCCAGCCCACTCCGTTCTTCTCACATGAGCATTGCCCCAACAGATCACTCTTCCCAGCCCCTAAATTCACACCTGTGAGGAAGCCACTGCTCCTGTTTGCAGAAGGGCCCCTTGTGGGTTAAAAACACTGAACGGTTGGCTCCTGAGGCAATTGTGTCATGGGAGGAGTTGGGCTAACTTTATAGAGCCATGTCCTGAGTCTCTGGTAGGTGTCTGAGGAAAACAGATCTGCGTTGTGTGTGTGTTGGGATAGCATGGGAAACGAAAGATGAGATGCCTGCTTCCAGAATATGGCAATGGAGCATTAAGCCTTGTTTTTTCTTTTTTAAAAAAACTCATTCTGTTCCTTTTACACTTTGACTTCAAAAGTATCAGGAGCAAAATTTCCTTTTTTTTTTTTTTTTTGAGACCGTCTCACTCTGTCACCCAGGCTGGAGTGCAGTGGTGTGATCTCAGCTCACTGCAGCTCTGCCTCCCAGGTTTAAGAAATTCTGCCTCAGCCTCTTGAGTAGCTGGCACTACAGACATGCACTACCACACCCGGCTAATTTTTGTATTTTTAGTAGAGATGGGGTTTCACCATGTTGGCCAGGGGTCTAGAACTCTTGGCCTCAAGTGGTCCACCCGACTCAGCCTCCCAAAGTGCTGGGATTACAGGCGTGAGCCACCACTTCATGCCTTGGAAATGAAAAGCTTGTCTTGCCTGTGGAGGAAGGAAAGACAGACTTTTTTCAAACCAGGACACCTGCAAGTAAGAGATGAAAATACTTTGCATTCATACTGGGCCCCTCCCTTTCCCAGGGGGCTTTGACTAATCCATCTTTCATCTTATCCTCTCACGCACACCTACCCCAGGAAAAAGAGCTGATTTGCTCATGTCACAAGTTGGTAACAGCTGGGGTACAACTTAGGTCTCCTGATGCCGTCTCTGTTGCTTCCCTCAGACAGAGGCCGAGGGTGAGCTTTTGGGGAAAGACTCTATGGTTTCCTCCACATTGACTGGGATTGTGCCGAGTAGGGCTGTGGGGGGCCGAGAGGGTGAGGTACTCCTCTGCTTATGTTTATGATGTGTTCATGCAGAGGTAGGTGTGATAGAATACATATTTACATGCATTTCTGTTTGCAGAGACCATAGGCACATTTGGCTGTTTGGCTCTATAAAGTTTCTATGGATTGGGCCTCTGTAAATTGGCTCCTTTGCTGTGGGGGGTTCCAGGTAGCATCTTCTTAGGGGTCTCCTACAGTAAGGCACAGACTCCTTTGTTAAAGGAAGGATCGTCCCCAGGCTAGCATCTCCTCCAGTCTATCGTGCAGAATTCTGGTTCTCAGGAATGCTTTTAGGGACTTTTTGAAAATAAAACCAAAAACAGTTCTCTGGGCAAATAAGCTTGAGAGACACTGAAAGTTAAATAGGTCTCTCTCTGTGTGGCTTTTAAATTTGCTACTGTGCGCCGGGTGCAGTGGCTCATGCCTATAATCCCAGCACTTTGGGAGGCTGAGGTGGGCAGATCACTTGAGGTCAGGAGTTCAAGACCAGCCTGGCCAACATGGCGAAACCCTGTCTCTACTAAAAATACAAAAATTAGCCAGGTGTGGTGGTGCAAACCTGTAGTCCCAGCTACTCAGGAGGCTGAGACACAAGTATCTCTTGAACCTGGGAGGTGGAGGTTGCAGTGAGCTGAGATCATGCCACTGTACTCCAGCCTGGACAACAGAGCAAGCCTCCACCTCAAAAACAAAAAATTAACTAATTAATTAATTTAATTTGCTGCTGTGCATTGTGAACTTCCAAGGAGTGAATGGTGTTTTTTCAAAACTTATTTATTGTTCAGCTGCGCCTGAAGGCCTTGAGGAGCAACTCTGGAGCTTTGTGTTTTCCTTGGGACCCCACTCTGGTGAGGTCTAATCTGGCCTCAGTGGATTTTTTAATTATTTTTTACATTTTATTTATTTATTTGTTTTTAGTGAGATAGAGTCTTGCTCTGTTACCCAGGCTGGAGTGCAGTGGCGTGATCTTGGCTCACTGCAACCCTCACCTTCTGGGTTCAAGTGATTCTCCTGCCTCAGTCTCCCCAGTAGCTGGGATTACAGGCATGTGCTACCACACCCAGCTAATTTTTTGTATTTTTGGTGGACAGGTTTTATCATGTTGGTCAGGCTCATCTCAAACTCCTGATCTCAGGTGATCCACCCGCCTCAGCCTCCCAAAGTGCTGGCGTTACAGGCATGAGCCACTAGTCCCGCTGGATTTTTTTTACTTTTCTGTAAGGGGTTTGCTTAAAGGTGTGGGAGAGGAGCTCTCCGGCCAGATGGCTTTGACAGAAGCAGGGTTTGCTGGGTGGTCCTTCCTCGTGGGGGCTGAGTACAATTTCTGCGTTGTGGTGCAAGTGCACCACAGACTCTTGGTGCTGCCGGGGTCCTACGGCAGAAAGCGTGGTCCCAGGCGCCCCGCTGACGCCCCTGCTTGTATCTGACTCCAGGACCGGGCACATGCTCACCCACCAGAAGACAAAACCCTTCGTGTGCATCGAGCAGGGCTGCAGCAAGAGCTACTGCGACTACCGCTCTCTGCGCCGACACCACGAGGTCCAGCACGGCCTGTGCATCTTGAAGGAAGCCCCCCCGGAGGAGGAGGCCTGCGGGGACTCCCCCCACGCCCACGAGTCTGCTAGCCAGCCGCTCCCCAGCAGTCTGCGGTGCCCCGGCTCCCTCCTGCCCCACCGGGACCTCCTGCGCCGCATCGTGAGCAGCATCGTCCACCAGAAGACTCCTTCTCCTGGCCCGGCCCCGGTAGGGGCTTCAGACAGCGAAGCGAGGAACACGGCCTGTCCCTGCCCCACCTCGTCAGGGTCTTCCGCCTGCACCCCAGCCAAGCCCGCCGCGTCCCCTGCAGAGCTGGACCTCGAGCTTCCGGAGGAGCCTGGCCTACCGCAGAAGGAGCCGGCCGCTGACGTGTTCACAGCCCTTAATTCCAGGACCGCTGAGAATGGCGCCCCTGACTCGCCGGAGCCGGAGCCAGATCCCGCGCTGCTCCAGGCCCCGTCCACTGCGGAGGGCTGGCCGGAGGGTGGCCCCGTGCCCGCCTGCCTGCCTCTCTTCCGAGGCCAGACGGTCCCTGCCAGTTACCAGTCATCGAGCCATGGCTTCCAGTGGCTCCGGAACCTGCCGGGCTGCCCCAAAAGCAAAGGCAACAACGTGTTTGTTGTCCACAAGCCCCCCGCCGTGCTGTCACAGGAAAGCTCGGAGTCTGGCCCCGGGCCCAGCAGCGCCGCCCCCTCGGAGGAGCCCCCGCCCAGCCCCAGTGGCTGCCTGGAGGATGCGCTGCCCTTCCCTCCCGCCCTCCTGAAGGCCTCCGGGGAGGCCCCGAGCGACCCCAGGCCTGCCAGCGGGGAAGATGACCCGTGGGCCCCCAAGAAGAGCAAGTTCGACTGCGACTCCCTCCTGTGCCAGAACCCCGGGGAGCCCGGCCTTCTGGAGGCCCAGAAGCCAGGGAGGCTCCCGGCAGATGCCACGCCGCTCTTCCGCCAGCTCTTCCTCAAGTCGCAGGAGCCTCTGGTGAGCCACGAGCAGATGCAGGTGTTCCAGATGATCACCAAGTCCCAGCGGATCTTCTCCCACGCCCATGTGGCAACAGCCTCCTCCCAGCTCCCCGCGCCCGAGGGCAAGCCGGCCGCCCTGAAGCGCCTGCAGGGGCCATGGCCACAGCAGCCCCCTCCGCTGACTCCTGCTGTGGACTCTGTCCACGCCGGCCCTGGAAACCCAGAGGCAGAGGGCTCCCCAGCCCGCAGGAGAAAAACCACACCCGGGGTTCCCAGAGAGGCCTCGCCCGGCAGCACGAGACGAGACGCAAAGCGGGGACTGAAAGTGAACGCAATTCCAACTCCCCTTGCAGTGCCCTCTCTGGACCCTTCCAGGAATCCAGAAATCTCTTCTCTGGCCAAGCACTTGCGATCCTCGAAAGGGACCTTGGACCTGGGGGACGTCTTCCCCTCCACAGGCCAACGGCAGACCCAGTTAGGTGGGGAGGAGCCAGTGGGAGCCCCGCTGCCTGGGAAGCAGGCCCCAGCTGAGAATGGCGCAGCGTCAGGGACCACGAAAGGTGAGAAGGGCCCAGCCTGCTCCCGGAGCAGAAGCTACCGGCTCCTGGGCAACCCCAGGGCCCAGCGATTCTCTGGCTTCCGGAAGGAGAAGGTGAAGATGGATATGTGCTGTGCGGCTTCTCCGAGCCAGGTAGCCATGGCCTCCTTCTCGTCGGCCGGGCCTCCAGCAGATCCCTCCCGAGACTCCACGTCCAAGCGGACAATATTCAGCAGAATCCAGGTACCAGCTCTCTCTCTCACGTGGCCTAATCAGAGTGGAATGAGTTTCCTCTGCGTTTGTTAGTTGTCCAGGCATTTTATTTCATCGCAGTGAATCCCTAGATGCAATTTTACAGAGGAAGAAATTCGAGAAATTGTGGTTTCCCCCACTAAAAAAAAAAAAAGAAGAAAAAAAGACCAGAATGAGGCCAGGTGAGGTGCCTTACACCTGTAATCCTTTGGGAGGCCGAACTGGGAAGACACCTTGAGCTCAGGTGTTTGAGACCAACATGGCAAAACCTGTCTCTACCAAAATTTTAAAAAATTAGCTGGTCATGGTGGTGCATATCTGTGGTCCCAGCTACCAGGGAGGCTGAGGTGGGAGAATCGCTTGAACCTGGTAGGTGGAGGTTTCACTGAGCTGAGATCGTGCCACTGCACTCCAGCCTGAGCAAAAGAGTGAGACCCTGTCTCAAAAAAAAAAAAATAATAATAATAATAATAATGAGGATATTCCAGAGTTGTTCAAAACACTTTTATCTCACTAAGCCTTTTTTGCTTGTTTTTTTTTTTTTTTTTTTCTCTCCTTTCCTTTTGGATTTGCCTTTTTAGATGCTTCAGAGGATAGGAAGGTAGATGCCCTCCTTCTTTTAAATATTCTGGCTTGAAATGGCCATATGTTTTCTGATTGTGAGTCATGGTTTCCACGAGCACAAGTGGGCACCTGCTGCGTGCCCCACACTTCAGCACATTGATAATCATGCACAGGTTCCTCCAGACACTGTGCTTGGAGGGCCTGGTCTGAAGAGCTCAGCCAGGATTCCAGACTCCAGGTCTAGCCTGGGCAACATGGCAAAACACCATCTCTACCAAAATTTTAAACAATTAACTGGGCATGGTGGCATTCGCCTGTGGTCCCGGGTACTTGGGAGGCTGATAGCTTCCCATTATACCAGAGCAGCCTTATTTTTGTTTTATTAACAGCTTTATTATTCAGGTACCTTAAAATGCACCATTTTATTTTTTTAGAGTTGGGGGGTCTCGCTATGTTCCCCAGCCTGGTCTTGAACCCCTGGGCTCAAGCTATCCTCTCATCTTGGCCTTCTAAATTGTTGGCATTACAGGCATGAGCCACCGTGCCCAGCCAAATACATTTTATTTTCTTTTTAAAGTTTATTTATTTATTTGCGATGGAGTCTCACTCTGTTGCCCTGGCTGAAGTGCAGTGGTGCAATCTCAGCTCACTGCAACCTCTGCCTCCCGGATTCAAGCAATTCTCTGCCTCGGCCTCCCAAGTAGCTGGGATTACAGGCACATACCACCCTGCCCAGCTAATTTTAGTATTTTTAGTAGAGCCTGGGTTTTGGTATGTTGGCCAGGCTGGTCTTGAACGCCTGACCTCTGGTGATCCACCTGCCTCAGCCTCCCAAAGTGCTGGGATTACAGACCTGAGCCACCACGCCCAGCCCAAATACACCATTTTAAAGCATAGCATTGAGTAATTTGTAGTATATTCACAAGATTGTGCAACCATCACCACTCTTTCCAGAACAGTTTCATCTCCCCAAAAGGAACCTCACATTTCTTAGTTGTCACCCATAATCTCACCCTCCCCTCAGCGCCTGGCAGCCATGAGTCCCCTTTCTGTCTCTGTGGGTGTGTCTGTTCTGGATGTTGCATGTGAGTGGAATCATGCACTCTGTGGCTTTCGTGTCCAGCTTCCTTCACTCAGTGTGACATTCATTGTCCAGGCTCATCCACGCGGTGGCAAGCGGCAGAGCTGCGTTCCTCTCCATGGCTGAGTGATGCTCTGTTGGATGGATGAGGCCGCATTTGATTTGTCTGTTCATCAGTGGATGGACATTTGGGTTGTTTCCACTTTTTGGCTGTTTTGAATATAGTGCTGCTGTGAATATTCACTCCTGTACACATTTGGGTGGGGATTTGTGTTCTAGGAGTAGAATGGCCAGGTCTTACAGCAGCTCTCTGTTTTAGGTCTGAGGACCCACTAGGCTGTTTTGCTGAGCAGCTGCACTGCTGCATCTTCCCATCCCGAGTATGAGGGCTCCACGTTCTCCACGTCCTCACCATCACTTGTTATTGTCTGTGGTTCTTTTTTTTTTTTTTTCTTCTGAGACAGAGTCTCACTCTGTCTCACGAGGCTGGAGCGCAGTGGCACCATCTTGGCTCACTGCAACCTCTGCCTCCCGGGTTCGAGCGATTCTCCTGCCTCAGCCTCCCGGCTTTGTTTTTTTTATAAATTATAACTATCCTGGTGGATGTGAAGCGGTATCTCATTGTGGTTTGGGTTTGTATTTGCCCGTGGCTGCTGAGGTTGAATGCCTTTCTGTGTGCTTATTGGCCATCTGTGTATCTTCCTAAAAGAAATGTCTCTTCAGATCCTTGGCTTATTTTTTTTTTAAGCAAGTTACTATTTTTTGAGTTCTCTGTATATTCTGGATACAAGCCCCTTATCTGACGCCTGACTTGCAAATATTCTCTCATTTTGTGGGCTGTCTTTTCATGTTATTTATGATACCATTTGCAGGACAAAAGTGGTTTTTTTTTTTTGTTTCTTTTTTTGAGATAGGGTCTCACTCTGTCACTCAGGCTGGAATGAAGTTGTGTGATCATGGCTCACTGCAACCTGAACTCCTGGGCTCAAATGATTCTCCCAACACAGCCTCCTGTGTTGCTGGGATCACAGGCCCAGGCCACCATGCCCAGCTAATTTTTGTATTTTTTTGTAGAGAGGGGGCTTTGTTTCGCCATATTGCCCAGGATGGTCTCAAACTCCTGGACTGAAGCAATCTTCCCATCTTGGCCTCCCAAAGTCCTGGAATCACAGGCATGAGCCACCATGCCTGGCTAAAATTCTTAAAATTTGATGAAGTCGAATTTGTCTGTTTTGCTTTCACGTCTTATCTAAGAAACCACTGTCTACTCCAAGGTCATGAAGATTTACTCCGATGTTTTCTTCTAAGGGTCTGTAATTTGAGCTCTTCTTGCCTATTCATTTCTGATGTGTTGGTTCAGATGCATTTTCATCTTCAGGGCGGAAACATCTACAGGCTTCCCCATCCAGTGAAGGAAGAGAACGTGGCAGGTGGAGGGTAAGTTAAGAAGCCCCCACCCGCTGCACGTGCCCCGACAGGAGTCCTCTGGCTTTCCTGTGCTGGCCAGGATAAGTGAGTGGGGAGGATGCTTTCAGTCTTAATGGAATTAGGGTACAGCTTCCATTTTTTAGGGTTTATCAAGAGTAGTCAGGCTGGGTGCAATGGCTCACAACTGTAATCCCAGCACTCTGGAAGGCCAAGGCGGGTGGATCATTTGAGATCGGAGTTCGACACCAGCCTGGCCAACATGGTGAAACTCTGTCTCTACTAAAAATACAAAAATTAGCCAGGTGTATTGGTACAAACTCATAATCTTAGCTACTTGGGAGGCTGAGGCATGAAAATCACTTGAACCCAGGAGGCAGAGGTCACAGTGAGCTGAGATCGTGCCACTGCATTCCAGCCTGGGCAACAGAACAAGACTCCATCTCCAAAAAAAAAAGTAGTAGTCAGTGGATTGGAGTTATAGACAAAAAAGAAAGAAAACAAAAAATCAGTGATCAAAGGCAGAGTCCCTATCTCCCACTCTTCTCTCCTGCCATGTCTGCCCACAGTAGCCAGCACAACGGTGGTCCCATGGACTGGACGGAGCCAAGGAGCACTTATGTCTGCAAAAACTGCAGCCAGATGTTTTATACGGAGAAAGGGCTGAGCAGCCACATGTGTTTCCACAGCGACCAGTGGCCATCACCTCGAGGGAAGCAGGAACAGCAGGTGAAGGGGCATGACCAGTGTGGTTACTGGGTTTCTGGCAGGCCTGTGGGGCGTCAACAAGACTGGTGTCACTTATCTCAGGATAGGACCGTCGCTCTGGGTCGGGGGCCGGAGGCGGGCTGTGTGGCTCTCCAGGGGCAGGCCATCGCCGTGGGCTGCAGCAGCTCTGCAGCTCAGGCGGTGCCCCGGATTCACTGCTGTTTTCTATGGCAGCTTTTTTTTTTTTTTTCTGAAGCAGCTCTTCCTTTCCGCACCTACCTATCTCTTAAAGTGCCATCTCTTCTCTCTGTGTTTAGGTGTTCGGCACAGAGTTTTGCAAGCCGCTAAGACAGGTGTGGAGGCCAGAAGGGGACGGGCATAGTCCCCCAGAACCCAAGAAGCCCTTGGACCCTATGGCTGCAGCCCCTTTGGTGGTCCCCCTATCGGTCCCCGAGGTTCCCGTGGCCCAACACATAGGGAGCATGGCCATGGTGGGTGCTTGTCAGTCTGCCTTCTTCCTGCCACTGCCCTCCCTGCTGGGGGAAGCTGTAAGAAAAGCCCAAACCAGACACCACAGAAAGTCTTGACTCCAAGCCAGGTGTGGTGGCTCACACCTGTAATCCCAGCACTTTGGAAGGCTGAGGCGGGCAGATCGCTTGAGCTCAAGAGTTCAAAACCAGCCTGGGCAACATGGTGAAACCCCATCTCTACTAAAAATACAAAAAAATTAGCCGGGCATGGTGGTGGGCGCCTGTAAACTCAGCTACTTAGGAGGCTGAGGCCTGAGAATCACTTGAACGCAGGAAGCCTCTGCAGTGAGCCGAGATCACACCACTGCACTGCAGCCTGGACAACTGAGACTCTGTCTCAAAAAAAGGAAAATCTTGATCCAGAAGAAGCTGGTTTGCACGTTAATTCAGTCATTCAGCATTCACTGAGCCTCTCTGTGCCAGGCCCTGTGCTGGGTGGTGCTGGGGAAACAGAGGTGACCACAATACCCTGGGCCCTGCCTGCCAGAGCTCCCAGTCTGGTGGAGGAGACAGGCCTGTCCCCAGACTGTGATAACCCAGAGTAGGCAGGGCTGGGAGCAGAGGGAGCCCAGAGAGTTCCCAGGGGGCTCCTGAACCAGCCTGGGAAGGTAAGGGAGGGCTTCCTGGAGGAGGCGGTATGGGAGCTGAGACCTGGAGGAGGAGGAGGAGGAGGAGGAGGGCTGGCAGAGTGGAGGGATTCTGTGGAGATGAGAGAGACCGTGGTGAGTTATGAGTGATTGGTCTCAAAGCGCTTGTCTCTGCAGCCTGTACTGGAGGACCCCACCTGGAGAAGCTCCTGCTAGACTTGGGGACAGAGTCCATGGACCTGAAGGTCCCCTGAGTCAGTGGCTGGGTCATTTGGGTGCTTGTCATTTGGGTGGAGCATCATTTCTTTCTTGTCAGCATCACACTGTATCTTTAGGGATATCTGCCTATTTAAGGGTCAGTCATCTTAACGGTTGAGGCCGTGCTCACACAGAGTCAGGGGCTCTCCTGGAGCATCAGATCATGGCCAGGCTCAATGCCTCAGGTCTGGGCCAGGTGTGGCCAGCCTCTTTTGTGGAGGGCTAGGCGGGGGGGTGTGGGTGGCCACGCCGGGCCCGCGTGTACTAGTTTCCTCTCTCCGGCCAGTCTCCTTTCCCGCTCTCATTCCATCCTAGAGACGGAGTGGTGCAGTAGGCAGCTTCGGGTGGCCACCTGTGGTTCTGAACTCTCTCCTTCTTCTTCAGGGACAAGAGAGAGACAGGGAGGAGCAAGACAGCAAGGAGAGCAGCCAGCAGAGGAAGCAGAAAAAGCGACCCCCACCCAAGTCACTGTTCATCCCCACTCTGCCCTCCACGGCTGGGGAATCCGGCCCTGCAGGATGCCACCAAAGCCGCCTGCGGTCGCCTGTGTTCCTGGTGGACCAGCTCCTGAAGGGCTTATTTCAGTGCTCCCCCTACACACCACCGCCAATGCTCAGCCCCATCCGGGAGGGCTCTGGACTGTACTTCAACACCCTCTGTTCCACGCCCACTCAGGCCAGCCCTGACCAGCTCCTCAGCTCCATGCTCGGTGAGCGAATTGGGGCACTCTGTGATCCCAGGGTGGATCACCTGTGGACCAAGCCCACTCTCCCTTGTAGTGTGTGGTTCAGGGATTGTCTCCCACCTGGGTGTACCTAGTCTGAGGGACTCTTTGCTATTCAGACATGCCCTAGACTGATCTAAGTGCCTTCTAGTGCTTAGAACTTATAGCCAGAAAGAAAACGTAGAGGCCATTTAGCCTGACCATGCTTCTGCCTGCCCTTCTGTGTCATTTTCTTTTTCTTTTCCTTTTTTTTGAGACGGAGTCTTGCTCTGTCACCAGGCTGAAGTGCAATGGCACAATCTCGGCTCACTTGCAACCTCTGCCTCCCGGGTTCAAGCAACTCTCCTGCCTCAGCCTCCCGAGTAGCTGGAACTACAGGTGTCTGCCAACATGCCCGGCTAATTTTTATATTTTTAGTAGAGATGGGGTTTCACCATGTTGGCCAGGATGGTCCCGAGCTCTTGACCTCGGGATCTGCCTGCCTCAGACTCCCAAAGTGTTGGGATTACAAGTGTGAGCCTCCTCACCCAGCCCTCTTTTTCTTTTTTGAGGCAGGGTCTCACTCTGTCACCCAGGCTGGAGTGCAGTGATTTGATCACAGCTCACTGCAGCCTCAGTCTCCTGGTCTCAAGTGATCCTCCAGCCTCAGACTCCCAACTACCTGTGATTACAGGTGTGCATCACCACAGCTGGCTAATTATTTTTTGTAGAGATGGGGTCTTGCTATGTTGTCTAGGCTGGTCTCGAGCTCCTGGACCCATGCGATTTTGCATCCTTGGCCTCCCAAAGTACTGGCATTAAATATGTGAGCCACCGTGTCCAGCCTGTGTCATTTTTTTTTTAAGATGGAGTCTCACTCTGTCACCCAGGCTGGAGTGGAGTGGCGTGATCTCGGCTCACTGCAGCCTCCACCTCCCGGGTTCAAGCAATTCTTCTGCCTCAGCCACCCAAGTAGCTGGGACTATAGGCGTCCACCACCACACCTGACTAATTTTTGTATTTTTAGTAGAGATGGGGTTCCACCATGTTGGCTAGGCTGGTCTCCAACTCCTGATCTTCAGTGATCCACCTGCCTTAGCCTCTCAAAGTGCTAGGATTACTGGTGTGAGCCACCACGCCCAGCCTGGCCTATGTCATTTTCTTAACAGCCTTATTGAGCTGTACTTCACATATCATGCAAATCACACATCTAGAGTGTGCAGTGTTTTTTAGGATATTCACAAGGCCGTGGACCCATCACACAGTCTAATTTTACAGCACGCTTAGCATCCCCAGAGAAGCCAGAGCTCATTAGCAGTGATTCCGCCCATATCCCCACAGTCCCTTGTTCCCCCAGCCTGGGCACCCACTCATCTGCCTTCTCTCTTTGGATTTGCCTATTCAGGACATTTCATATAAGCAGAATTGTACATTATGCATCCTTTTGTGTTTAGTATGTTTCACTTGGTATGATGTTTTCAGAGTTCCTTCATATTGCAGTGCGTGTTAGTTTTCAATTCCTTGGTATAGCTGAACATGGTTTTTTTTTGTACAGATGGGCCACTTTTTTTTATTCATCAGTTGATGGACATTTGAGTTGTTTCCACTTAGGGCTATTATGAATAATACCACCATGAACATTTGTGTAGAAATTTTTTGGGTTTTTTTGGGAGACAGGGTCTCACTCTGTCACCCAGGCTGGAGTGCAGTGCTGCAATCACAGCTCACTGCAACCTCAACCTCCTGGGCTCAACTGATCTTGCTGCTTCAGCCTCCAGAATAGCTGGACCTACAGGCACGGGCACGTGACCCCAGCCCGGCTAATATTTTGTAGTTGTTTTTTTATAGAGAGAGCGTCTTGCCATGTTGCCCACACTGGTCTCATACTGTGGTGGGCCAGGTGTGGTGGCTCATACCTGTAGTCCTAGCACTTTGGGAGGTGGAGGCAGGTGGATTACCTGAGGTCAGGAGTTCAAGACCAGCCTGGCCAACATGGCAAAACCCCATCTCTACTATAAACAGAGCAATTAGCCGGGCATGGTGGCAGGTGCCTATAATCCTAGCTACTCAGGAGGCTGAGGCAGGAGAATTACTTGAATTTGGGGCAGGGGTTGCAGTGAGCTGAGATCATACCACTTCACTTCAGCCTAAGTGAAAGAACAAAACTGAGTCTCAAAACAAATAATGGAACTCTGAAGTGAAACAGTCCTCCAGCATTGGTCTTCCAATGTACTGGGATCATAGGCCTGAGCCACCACAGCCAGCCTTATGTACAGGGTTTTGTGTGGATTTATGTTCTCAGCTCTCTTGGGTAGGTATCCAGGAGTGGAATGCTGGGTCATATGGTAACTCCGTATTTAACTATTTATGAACTGCCGGATTATTTTCCAAAATGGCTGGGCCACTTTAAATTTCCATTAGCAGTATGTGAGCATCTTAATTTCTCCTCATTCTTGCCAACACTTGTTATTGTCTGTCGTTTTTAGTATAACCATCCTACTAGATGTAAAGTGGTCCATTTGGAGGACAAACTTTTTCAATTTCCGTGAAGTCCAGTTTTTAATTTTTAATTTCCATGAAGTCTTGTGATGTTATATATTATGTGTAAAGATTTGCCTGACCCAAGGTCATGAAGAGTTACTCCCGTTTCCTTCTAAGAGTTTTGTAATTTTGACTCTTATGCTTAGGTCTGTAATCAATTTGAAGATAACTTTTATATATCACATGAGATAAAGGTCCAAATTCATTTTTTTGCATGTATATATCCAGTTCTTCCAGCAGCATTTTTTGAAGACTTCCTATTGAATGACTCAGCACAATTCAGGGTTAGAAATTAATTGACCATACACGTGTGTTTGTTTCTGGGTCTTCATTTCTATTGCATGAATCTGTATGCTTATCCTTATGCCAGTATCACACTGTTTTGATTACTGTAGCTTGCAAGTTTTGTTTTTTTTGGTGGTTTTGAAGGGTTTTTTTTTTCTTTTTTTTTGAGACAGAGTCTCGCTGTGTTGCCCAGGCTGGAGTACAGTGGCATGATCTTGGCTCACTGCAGCCTCTAACTCCCGAATTCAAGTAGTCCTCCCACCTCAGCCTCCTGAGGTGCTGGGATTACAGGAGTGCACCACCATGCCAGGCTAATTTTTGTATTTTTAGTAGAGACAGGGTTTCATTATGTTGGCCAGGCTGGTCTCAAACCTGACATCAGGTGATCTGCTTACCTCAGCCTTGCAAAGTGCTGGAATTACAGGCGTGGTCACCATGCCTGGCCTATTTCTTTAGATATTTCTTTCTGTGCCTTTCTCCTTTCCATCTGCTACTCCTGTTACATGTAGTTGCTGTACATAATGTATCCCACATTTCTCTGAGGCTCTCTTTATTTCGCTTCATTCTTTTTCTGTTTGTTCTTCAGATTCCATAGTCTCTACTGCTCTGTCTTCAAGTTGACTATTTTCTTCCTGCCAACTCAAACCTATTGAGCCCCATTTTGGTTATTTTACATTTTTTTCTCAACAGCTTCACTTGCCAATATTTTGCTTTTAACCCCAGAATTCCCATTTGGTTCTCTCTTTTTAATAATTTCTCTATCTTAATGATATTCTGTCTGTGATGAGAAATTGTCGTTATGCTTTCCTTTAATTCTTTAAGCATGGGAGCTGAGGGAGAGGCAGCCTGGGCTGCACCTCTCTGGATCAGAACCCTCGGAGCTGGGAGCTGGCTGAGTGAGGGAGCAGGTCACAGCTCAGATGCAGCAGCCTCTTTTTATTCTTATCAATACTTAGTTGACTTTTAATTTTTAATTTTTTTGAGATGGAATCTCACTCTGCTGCCAAGGCTAGAGTTCAGTGCTACAGTCTCGGCTCACTGCAACCTCCCCTTCCCAGGTTCAAATGATTCTCCTGCCTCAGCCTCCCAAGTAGCTGGGATTACAGGCACCCGCCACCATACTCGGCCAATGTTTGTATTTTTAGTAGAGATGGGATTTTGTCATGTTGGCTAGGCTAGTCTTGAACTCCTGACCTCAAGTGATCTGCCCACCTCAGCATTCCAAAGTGCTGGGATTACAGATTTGAGCCACCGTGCCTGGCCTAGTTGATATTTTTTAAATATTTGAAAATGAATGATTCATTTAAAATGAATATTTCTCCAAGTGCTGAATGACCTTAGGACAATTTCCAGAGACTTTAGCATGTTGTTTTTATATATACGTGTACTTGTCATGAGTTAATTTGCTTGCTGAGTTCCTCCCTCTACCTTTTCAGAAACACTACCATCTCCCATGCGATCTTAAAGAGCCTGCTTTCAGCTCCGTCCATATAGGCAGGCAGAGGGCCCTGTGGGTCTTATTAAGCCTTTTCACTCTGTGTTTCTAGATCAAGTGGATGGGTCTTTTGGCATCTGTGTGGTGAAGGATGACACCAAGATCAGCATTGAGCCGTAAGTTGGGTCCTTTCCAGTGAAGCTGCTTTTACGCCACCTCGAGTTCTAGGGTTCATTTTCCCAAGGGTTCCTTCTTCCCATGGGGGGTTCAGGTTTACCCACAAAGTCTCCCTAGATGTGAAGCAGATTTTTCCGAGTATATGTAGGAAGATCCCCAATATTCCTTCTAGAAGTTCTGCTATATATATGGTTGGGCGCATGGGGACAGAGTGCCCCAGGCCTTGGAGTTCCAGGTAGAATAGGTGATGGCACAGAGCAAGACGTGAGCGTGCCTGGGGGATGTGGCTGGATGGCTGTGGTGTGGATGTAGACACATGCTGGCTGTCAGCTTGCACCTCCCCTGCCTTGACCCTGAGAGAGAAATGTGGCAGTGAGGAAAGCAGAGGAAGTGAGGAAGAGTCCCTGCAGAAGTTTCTGAGGTGCCTGCATGATCTGTCAGGGACAGGACATACCTAATGCACCTGAGAGACAGCAGAGGGCTTCCATGGAGCAGGCTGTGGCCCGATAGCAGGGTGCACAGAGCATCTCCATTTCACTCCCCACCTCAGTCACATTTGGGTGTCTCCCATATCTGTGCATGTGGCCTCATTTCCCTCATTTCAGACACATCAATATAGGAAGCCGGTTTCAGGCAGAGATCCCTGAACTCCAGGAGAGATCCCTGGCTGGAATTGACGAGCATGTAGCTTCTCTGGTCTGGAAGCCATGGGGAGATATGATGACCAACCCAGAGACACAGGATAGAGGTGGCTGAGGCTTCGAGGCTAAGTTTCTAAGGGCCCTTCTTCCCCCTCCATTTCCAGGGAGTTTTTCCTCCTGGGTCCTGAACTCCTGACCGCTGGGTACAAGAAGCGGTGTCCTTGGGTGTGGGAGGGAGCTGGCCCTTGGCCAGAGTTGCTTCTTCCCTGCTGCCTTCTCCCTCCCCCACCTCTTCTGACACGTGGTAGCTGGTCAGGCCATCCAGAGCGGGTGCCGGGGACAGGGTTCTGCTCTTCCTCCTCATCCGTCCCTTTCCCCGGCCTGCCCTCGGTGGAGACGCAGGAGAGAGAAGGGGAAAGCATCCTCTCTGTGCTGTCTGTCGGGAAGGGTTCCTCCCTGGCACCTGCTGACTCCCGTGTGCCTCCTCTTCCTCATGCCGTTTTTGGAAACAGTGACCGAGCTCTGCAACGTGGCGTGCTCCAGCGTGATGCCGGGAGGGGGCACCAACCTGGAGCTCGCTCTGCACTGCCTGCATGAGGCCCAGGGTGACGTTCAGGTGAGGCACAGCCAGGGGACCCTCCCTGCTCTCGTGGGGCCCAGGGATCCAGGTGCATGCGACCTGCCATCTGCTTGGGGGTTCAGAGCGGATGGAAGCTGGAAGAAGACCGCCCATCCTCTTCCCCAGTGACTTTGGGATTGCAGTGGTCCTTGTGCACTGACTGTAGGGGAATGCTAAGACACGGGCCCAGTTCATAGCTACTTGTCTGGGGCAACAACCAAGTACAGGGGCTCCTCTGGGATCTCAGGGGCACTGGAGAAGGGCAGCCCCAGAGACCAGCTCAGGACTTGCATTCATCTACTTTATTCCTTGGGCTTTAGCTTTCAATTGAACACTCACATATACAAACCTCTGATGGAACATACATGGTTCTACCTACTCCAAAGACCCTCCTCACAATTCTGGGTGTTAGAAAGTAAATCAAAAGTCTAACTGTGAAGAGTGGGGAGAGGAAGGGCCACATAGCCTGTGTTACCTAAGCTAACAGTCATGCCATGGTCTTGCTTTTCACCAAGCTGAGAGGCAGTGTCTGGCATATAGCAGGTCCTCAGCAGAGCAGCAGGACATATTTATTGGGTACCTGCTAGGTGCTTGTACTGTAGGCACTGGAGCCAGGGCTGGCTGAGGGGCCCCATGCTAGCTTTAATGCTCTATTGTCTCTGTCTTGAAATTCTTGGCCAGTGTGGTGGCTCACGCCTGTAATCCCAGCACTTTGGGAGGCCAAGCTGGGTGGATCACGAGGTCAGGAGTTCAAGACCATCCTGGCCAACATGGTGAAACCCCGTCTCTACTAAAAATACAAAAATTAGATGGGTGTAGTGGCATGTGCCTGTAGGCCCAGCTACTCAGGAGGCTTAAGCAGGAGGATCACTTGGAACCTGGGAAGCAGAGATTGCAGTGAATCAAGATCGTGCCACTGCACTCCAGCCTGGGTGACAAAGCGAGACTTTGTCTCAAAAAAATAAATAAATAAGATAAATAAATTAAAATTAGCCAGGCATGGTGGTGGGCACCTGTAATCCCAGCTACTCAGGAGGCTGAGGCAGAAGAATTGCTTGAACCTGGGAGATGGAGGTTGCAGTAAGCCGAGATTGTACCATTGCACTCCAGCATGAGTGACAGAGTGAGACTCCATCTCAAAAAAAAAAAAAGAAAAGAAAAGAAAATCTTAATAGTTTTTATTTTTTTATTTTTATTTTTATTTTTTTTACAAACCCTTGGGTTGAGGGCTGACTTTCAGTAGATCGCAGCGAGGGAGCTGCTCTGCTACGTATGAAACCTCAACCCAGAAGCAGATCACCTGCGAATGGTTTAGTGCCAGGTTCCCCACGAACATGCGTTGTGTGACGGGCGAGGAATAGGTTTTAAACAAGGAGCCCTGAGTCTTCATTTTGCACTGGGCCCCACAAGTTATTCAAATCCTGCAATGATGGTTTACACTAGTGTTCAAGATAAAATCCCTGCCCTCGTGGAGCTTAAATTTTAGGAAAGTCAAAAGGAAATCTAGTTTTAAAAATTGTTAGCTAGGCTGGGCCTGTAATCCTAGCACTTTGGGAAGCCAAGGCAGGCGGATCACCTGAGGTCAGGAGTTCAAGACCACCCTGGCCTGTTTGGTAAAATCCTGTTTCTACTAAAATTAAAAAAAAAAAAAAATTAGCAGGGAGTGGTGGCAGGTGCCTGTAGTTCCAGTCCCAGCTACTCAGGAGGCTGAGGCAAGAGAATGGCTTGAACTCGGGGGCAGAGGCTGCAGTGAGCCAAGATCATGCCACTGGACTCCAGCCTGGGTGACAGAGCAAGACTGTCTCAAAAAAAAAGAAAATTGTTAGCTAGCTGGGTCCAGTGGTGCCCACCTGTATTCCTGGCTACTTGGGAGGAAGGGGCTGAAAGGGGCCCAGGAATTGGAGTTCACCTAGACAACATAGTGAGACCTCATCTTTAAAATTTTTTCAAAATAATGTTTTTAATCATTAGCTAATGACTGGTGCTATGAAGAAAATAAAATGGGGCCCTGGGCAAGGGTCGTGCTCCTCAAAATGCCAGTCCCTGAGGGAATAAGGAGCTTGTGCCAAAATAAATCCACACACTGTCTCCTTCATCAGGATAGGCTCGCTGTGCAAAAATAACCTCAGCTGCACTTGGTGGCGTGCCTGGTGACAGCTGATGTGCCCACAGACAGTTCACAGGCTGGCGGCCTGTCCAGGGCCACTTTGAGGAGCCCTGGGATGGGCAGTGACTTTAGGGACAGCCGCAAGTGTTTTTCGGATGAATGGGAGGACGCCAGTGGTCCTCGTCCCCAGCCGGCCCTGGGCAGCCTGCCACTCCTCTTCTTCCAGGTCGCCCTGGAGACTCTCCTGCTCCGAGGGCCCCACAAACCGCGGACACACCTGCTCGCTGACTATCGCTACACAGGTGATGGGGAAAGGCTGCTGGGCTGGTTTGGCCCAGCTGAGACCCCTGTGAACCGGCCAGCTCTGTTGCAAGCTCTGCCTCTGCTTCCTGGAGTTCTCTTCCGGGCCTCTGCCTGCCTTTCAGGAGGGCCTGCCCGTGTCAGGATAATTCATTGGGCGCCACATTCTGCTAATGGGATCCTGCTTCACCCTGTCCCAGTAGTTTCATTACGGACTCTGCCTAGCCAGAAGGGAAATGAACCATGCCAGCGGGAGGGGAGACGGGCTGAGGTTCAGTGGCTGAACCCATCAGCCCTGGAGACAAGCTGCCTGGGGCCCCCACCTGCGTTTAGCAAGCGATGGAAGCCTCGGTTGCCTCATATGTTAAGTGGGACTACTAGTGGTCCCTCTCTTCTGGAAATGGTTTGAGTTTTTTATGCGATCGGCACATAATTGGTGCTCAGTAATGGTGGGTATAAAAGGGAAGGTGGTCTGCATTTCAGCCATGGCTGTGGTCCCGGGACAAATGGCCTCCCCGCTGTTGGCTGTGTTCTTTGATAGGTTCAGACGTCTGGACCCCTATAGAGAAGAGGCTTTTTAAGAAGGCATTCTGTGCCCACAAGAAGGACTTCTACTTGATACACAAGACGGTAAGGTGATGTGGGAGGGTGTCCCGGGCTTGGCCCCACATAGCTGAGATGAGCTAGAGCTGCAGGGCTGGTGAGGGGGTCCCAGGGCCCCACCTTCACCTGCCTGTGGCAGCACTCTTACTGTGGACAGTGGTCAATGTCCAAAAGCCATCCTTGTGAACAGCTCCAAATAGCACAGGCCTGCATCACCTGCACAGAACAGAGTCCCCCGTGCCCTCCCCACCACCCTACTTCTGCTAGGTGGCCTCTGTTACCTATTTGACTGAGCACTTACAGGCATTCTGTCTCTGCAAATTATATATATATATAGGTATGCATGTACTTTAAAAAAGGTAAGAGCTGGCCATGGTGGCTCATGCCTGTAATCCCAGCACTTTGGGAGGCCAAGGCAGGAGGATCACTTGAGGTCAGGAATTCGAGGCCAGCCTGGCCAACATGGTGAAACCCCGTCTCTACTAAAAATACAAAAATTAGCTAGATGTGGTGACATGTGCCTGTAATCCCAGCTACTTGGGAGGCTGAGGTAGGAGAATCGTTTGAACCCAGGAGGCGGAGGTTGCAGTGAGTAGGGATTGCACCACTGCACTCCAGCCTGGGAGACACAGTGAGACTGTGTCTCAAAAAAAAGGATGAGATCAGGCACGGTAACTCACACCTATAATCCTAGCACTTTGGGAGGCCAAGGTGGTAGGATTGCTTGAGCCTAGGAGTTCAAGACCTGCCTGGGCAATATAGTGAGACCTTGTCTCTACACAAAAATTTAAAACTAGCCTAGCATGGTGACACATGCCTGTGGTCCCAGCTACTCGGGAGGCTGAGGTGGGAGGATTGCTTGAGCCTGGGAGGTGAAGGCTGCAATGAGCCAAGATTGCACCACTGCACTCCAGTCTGGGTGACGGAATGAGATCCTGTTCCCCAAAAAAACAAAGGATGAGATCTCACTGCATGTAATGTCCTGCTGCTTATTTTCTGTTCTTTAAAAAAAAAAAAAACTTAGATGTACACAAAATTGCACATAATTGAAGTATAAGAGTTGCTAAGTTTTGACCTACTGATACACCTGGGAAACTGTCACCACAGTCAAGACAACGAGCATGCCCCTCAGCCCTGCATCTCCTCCTGCCCCGTGGTAATCACTCCTCACTGCTCCCCTACCCCAGTCAGCACTGATCTGCCATCACTGTAAGTTCGTTTCATTTCCTAGAGTTTGCTATACATGGAGTAGTCGCACAGTACGGACTCTGCTTGGTCCAGCTTCTTGCTCTCAGCATCATGATTTTGAGGTCATCCATGTTGCATGTATTGATAGATCTCCCCTTTTCACTGCTGAATAATATTCCACTGGACAGACGTACCACAGTTTATGTAATCATTTGCCTGTTGGTCATTTGAGTGGCTTCCAGTTTGGGGTGACTATAAATAAATTTGTTGTGAGCATTCAGGTACAAGTCTTGGTATGGACATGTGCTTTGTTTTCTAGAGGAGTCAATACCTAGGAATGGAATAATTTAGTGGGTGGATGTTTAACTTTTTAAGTAATTACCAAGCAATTTTCCAAAGTCGTTGTACCATTTCACATTCCCACTGGCAGGAAATGAGATCTCTAGTTGCTCCGCAACCTCGCTAGCCATGGGTAGGCCCAGTCCTTTTACTTTTTCGTTTTTCATTTTTCTATTTTTGGGCCAGTCCTTTTAATTCCAGCCATTCTCATACAGTGTGGCGGCGTCGCATTGTGCTTCCTTCATGACTGACAACGCAGAGCCTCTTTTCACAGACCTGTTTGCTGTCTGTGTGCCTTGTTTGGTAGATGTCTGTTCACATCTCCTGCGTATGTTTTTATTGGGGTGTCTGTGCTTTCTTTTCTTTTTTTTTTTCAGATGGAGTCTCACTTGGTTGCCCAGGCTGGAGTGCAGTGGTGCGATCCCCACTTACTGCAACCTCTGCCTCCCAGGTTCAAGCGATTCTCCTGCCTCAGCCTCCTGAGTAGCTGGGATTACAGGTGCGTGCCACCACGCCCGGCTAATTTTTGTAGTTTTCGGAGAGACAGGGTTTCAACCATGTTGGCCAGGCTGGTCTCGAACTCCTGACCTCAGGTGATCCACCCGTCTCAGCCCCTCAAAGTGCTGGGATTACAGGCATGAGCCACCGCACCCAGCCAAGGAGAGTTGACATTTTAACAACATTGAGTTTCTGACCCATGAACAGGGTCTGTGTCTCTATGTGTCATCTTTCATTTCTCTTAGCAGTGTTTTGGGTTTTGTTTATTTCTTCTTATATCTTTTAAGATATAGGATCTCTGTTGCCCAAGCTGGAATACAGGGGTGTGATCATAGTTTACTGCACCCTTGACCTCCTGGGGTCAAGTGATCCTCCAGCTTCAAGTAGGGAGGAGAATCTACTCACTAAAGGTGTGAGCCATCACACCTAGCTCTGGAATAACTCTTTCTTTTTTTTTTTTTCGATACGAAGTCTCGCTCTGTTGCCCAGTCTGTAGTGCAGTGGCACAATCTCGGCTCACTGCAACCTCCACTTCCTGGGCTCAAGTGATTCTCCTGACTCAGCGTCCTGAGTCCAGGCACCCACCACCACCACACCCAGCTAATTTTTTTGTATTTTTAGTAGAGACAGGGTTTCACCATGTTGGTCGGGCTGGTCTCAAACTCCTGACCTCAGGTGATCCTCCCACCTTGCCCTCCCCAAGTGCTGTGATTACAAGTGTGAGCCACCATGCCTGGCCTCTGGTATAACTCTTTGAACATATATTAAACAGTTACAGTAACCTTTCATGTCCTTCCCTGCTCATTCTAACATCTGTGTCTGTGGTGGGTTGACTTTGATGGATTTGTGTTTCTCCTCCTGATGTGCCATATTATCCTGCTTCTTTCCATGCATAGTGATTTTCACCAGATCACAGGCATTGTGAATTTTATCGGTTGGAAGCTGGATATTTTTGCAGTCTTATAAATATTCTTGAGTTTTGTTCTGGTACACAGTTACTTTTAGATTCACTTTTAGAGTTTTTAGATGGGACCAGCATAGCTCTTCTCCGAGGCGGCCTGAGGCAACGTTGTGTCTCCACCCTACCCAGCGCCCCTGAATCCCGAAGTTTCCCACTCTGGCTGTGGGAATGGGCACTATTCCTGGCCATGGAGGAGCAGCAGGCACTTGTCCCTCTCATCCTTTTGGATGACTCTTTACCCAGCTTTGGCTGGTCTTTTCCCATGCATGTGCTGGGCAGTGCTTGGCTGAGCTCTTGGCTGAGTGCTTGGGGGAAATTCGCTTCCCATCTCTGGAATGTTCCATGGGCAGCTCTCTCCTCTCCCATCCTCTGTCCCACCGCTGTGTTCTCGGGGGCACTGTGCTTCACCTCAGCTCCCTAAGTCCTGCTGAGTTCTGTGTAAATTGCCCCCTGTCCAGTCAGTGGCCTAGAAACGCAAGCTGGTAAGCCGGGAAAGTGGCAGCTTGCTTCCCGTCAGGGCTCGCGGCCCTCTGCTGAATGATGCCTGGTGTCTTGCCAAACATGGTTGATATTTTGACTCTGTGTTTTCATTGTTTTGACAGGAGCATGAATCTGGTTCCTGTTGCTCCATCTTGTTCTGAAGCAGAAGTCCAACTTTTTTTTTTTGAATGTTTCTTACGCAGAGTTTGTGCTGTTTTGACTCCTTGTTTGTGAATACTCACAAAGTAGCTGAGAAACATTTGGGTGGAGAATGTATTTTCTGGAGTCAGCTCAATAGCCAATTTAATTTCCTGAGAAATTTTCATCCTAGAGCAATTAAACTTTTCCTTTTTTTCCTTTAAGAGACACTGGTTCTGGAGTGCTGTGACACTATCATAGCTCATTGATGGCAGTGCATGGTGGCTTATGCCTGTAATCCTAGCACTTTGGGAGGTCGAGGCTGGCAGATCACCTGAGGTCAGGATTTCAAGACCAGCCTGGCCAACATGGTGAAACCCCATCCCTACAAAATTACAAAAATTAGCTGGATATGATGGCAGGTGCCTGTAATCCCAGCTACTCGGGAGGCTGAGGTGGGAGAATCACTTGAACCTGGGAGGCGGAGGTTGCACTGAGCTGAGATCATGCCACTGCACTCCAGCGTGGCTGACAGAGCGAGACTGTCTCTAAAAAAAAAAAAAAAAAGCTCACTGCCGCCTTGAACTTCTGGGCCCAAGCGATTCTCTTGCCTCAGCCTCTTAAGTAGCTGGGACCCCATGGATGTACCACCATGCCTGGCTAATTTTTTAAAAATTTTGTAGAGCTGGGGGTCTTGCTATGTTGCCCAGGCTGGTCTTGAACTCCCGATCTCAACTGATCCTCCTGCCTCAGCCTCTCAAGGTGCTGGGATTACAGGCATGAGCCACCAAGCCCAGCTTCCCTTTTGTTTTTACAGAAGTTATTTTTACTGGATCCTTTCTTAGGGGAGGAAAGGGAAAATGATGCCCTAGGTTCACGCGGTGCACTCAAAACCTCCCCTTCTCCTAGAGTGGGTCACTTCCTGCCAAGACTTCAGAGGCTCTGCCTAGCTGTTGAAATGGCAGTGTGGTATTCTGCCTGCAGAGGGCATTCCATGTATTAGCATGATATTGCAGTTAGCATCCCTGGAGGGACATCTGTGCACATCTTCCTGTAGGAAAGAATTCCTGGGTTGGGCTGGGTGCGGTGACTGACACCTGTAATCCTAGCACTTTGGGAGGCTGAGGTGGGTGGATCACAGGTCAGGAGTTCACGACCAGCCTAACCAACATGGCAAAACCCTGTCTCTACTAAAAATACAAAAATGAGCCGGGCGTGGTGGCGGGCACCTGTAATCCCAGCTGCCCAGGAGGCTGAGGCAGGAGAATCGCTTGAACCCGGGAGACAGAGGTTGCAGTGAGCCGTGATTGCACCACTGCACTCCAGCCTGGGTGACAAAGCGAGACTCCATCTCAAAAAAAAAAAAAAAAAAAAAAAACAATTCCTGGGCTGGAATGGCTGCTCAGAGTGTGCAGGCTTAGGTGCTGGTGGCCACTGTGTGGCTCCACTTTGAACCCCCTAGTCCCCAGGAAGAACTTTGTGGTCCTCTGCCTCTGTGGTGAGTGGAGACGCCAAGCCAAAGGAAGAGGCACTTCCAAAGCGCTTTCCAAATGAGGCGGCTGGCCCAGTGGTGGGGTCACACTCCCAGGACCCACATGGCACAGCCACAACCTGCTTCTGTTTTCTTTCACTAGATCCAGACAAAGACAGTAGCTCAGTGTGTGGAATATTATTACATCTGGAAAAAAACGATCAAGTTTGACTGTGGCCGAGCCCCAGAGCTAGAAAAGAGGGTCACGAGAGAGCCGGAGGAGGTGGAAAGGACAGAGGAAAAGGTAGAGGATCCAGGGCAGGGGCAGGAGCTTGTCTCTCCTCCCGGTGCCTGTGCTCACTGCCCCTGAGTTGGAGGGTGGGGTCAGAGGGTGGGGGTGCTTCTGACGGTAGTGTTTCCTTGCAGGAGACACGCGTGCCCTCGGCTCTGTGTCTCCCTTACAGTGGACCAGGTCAGCACCCTATGTCACTCTTGCTCCCTCTGCAGGTCCCATGCAGCCCTCGGGAGAGACCCAGCCACCATCCAACTCCCGAGTTAAAGACCAAGAGTTACAGGAGGGAGTCCATCCTCAGCTGCAGCCCAAACGCAGGCCCCAAGCGGACCCCCGAGCCATCAGGAAGTGCGGAGAGCCAGGGCATTTTTCCATGCAGAGAGTGTGAAAGGTACCGGGCTTTCTCCTGGAGATGCTCCCAGGGCTCCCGGCCTCACCCCTGTGATCCCTTCTTCCAGGTGACCCACCTCCCTCCTTGCTCTGACCTCAAGTCCTCTGGTGACTCCTCAGGGTGTTTGACAAGATCAAGAGTCGAAATGCCCACATGAAGCGGCACCGCCTTCAGGAACATGTGGAGCCCATGGTCAGGGTGAAGTGGCCGGTGAAGCCCTTCCAGCTGAAGGAGGAGGAGCTGGGGGCTGATATCGGGCCCCTGCAGTGGTGATTCCTGTGGGAGCAAGTCCGAATGGGGCCTCCGGTGCTGCCCCTCCTCCCTTCGGCCTCTCCAGGGTGTTTGGGGCCCCCCTGTTCCTCCCCCACCCTCCCCGTCCCCCATTGGCCAACCTGCCTGCAAACGTGGCGGGCATTTGACCACAGGTAGGCAGGAGGAGCCCAGTCACTGGACAGCGCTACAGCCCCTGTCCAGTGGCGCCCGAGGCTCCACTCACCTTAGGTTCACACTCTCCCCTTCTTTCCCTTCCACTTCTAGAGCAGGGAGGCTTGGGGAGGGGAAACGTTAGCTCTGGGTAGCTCTTAAATCTTCGCCTCGGTTGTGGGGTTTGGTTTCGTGTGTTAGATAAAGCCAAGGCGTAGAGAATCAGTGGGAAAAAACCTTGAGATCGCCAACAAGCTGGGCCCTCCCCGGGGCGGGGGCTCTGTCTTCCGGATTTGGTCCCTAGTCTTGTGGTGACTTGTGCATTGTTTGGAGTTTTTTGTACATGTCTACTTGCAAATCTGATTAAATTGGGTTCTTGAGCCGCTGTCTTTGACTTCCCTGCCTGTTGATCCAATAAAGGCTTAGGGGCCCCGCCACGTGCTAAGGCCAGGAGGTGAGTCAGCTGTGGCCTGCCCTGGGGACTGGGGGCCTCAGGGAGAAGATGGGCATGTTAATTTGGACATTCATTCAGCAAACACCTACAAAGCACCTGCCGTAGAATGCCAACCCATGCAACAGGGATAGCGAAGCAAGAGAGACCCCTTTCCTCACGGACCTTCCTTTGCAGGAGTGGGAAAGTAGCAGTAATAATAAGCAAACAGACGGTGATTTTTAGGTCATGATACTGGAAATGCTTTTGACCTTAAGTAACAGAAGAGTTGGTGTTGGTTTAAAGAGTCATGGAGTTTGGTGGTCCCAGTGGCTCAGCCTTGAAACCAGGGACTACTGCTGGGGCAGTGTCAGAACCGAGGCTCCAGCAGAGGCAAGAATAACCTGGAACCGGAATCCAGACCTGCATGGGGTGGCAGGGGCAGGGAACAGAAACCAGCCCCCCTCCCAGCCTCCCATTTTAAGAGCGAGTGAGGAAAACTAACCACTCCCAGCAGATGCCCATATGTCTCATGGAGCCTGTTCTGGCTTCTAAACTGATCCCTGGCAGTGAGAAGGGAAATGACCACAGTTAGCCCAGACCACTCAAGACACACCTCTGTAGCTGGGCACAGTGGCTCACACCTGTTATTCCAGCACTTTGGGAGGCGAAGGAAGGCACATCATTTGAGATGATGAGTTCAAAACTAGCCTGGCCAACATGGTGAAACCCCATCTCTACTAAAAATACAAAAATTAGCCAGGCGTGGTGGTGGGCGCCTGTAGTCCCAGCTACTCAGGAGGCTGAGGCATAAGAATGGCATAAGAATCCAGAAGTTGGAGGTTGCAGTGAGCCGAGATTA
>CAUYQU010094202.1:0-11195 GCA_963574635.1 Cheracebus regulus | reverse complement strand
GGGTTGCCAATTTTGTATTTTAATCAATTTTTGTGGGGTGTTTTTTTGTTCATATTGAATTTTTAAACACAATGCCTTTTCTATAAAAAAAAAAAAAAAAAAAAAAAAAAAAGTTAACTTTTTAGAAACAGAAGTGCTGAGAAGGCACTCTCTGCGAGCTATTTACGTGTGGACGTCTCCAGCCACACCACATCCAGGTTGCCCTCCACTTTTCCCCTGCTGCCCGCCAAACTCCAAGCAACCTCTCTGGCCACTGCGCGTTTGTGTGAGGTCCTTGCTGTCCCTGAGCTGCCTGGGAGGACTCAGAGGAGCCTGCTGCCACCATCTGCCCTGTGCAGACATCCCTGCTATGGCCAGCGGCTGGACATGCTGAAGGCAGACATCCACTGTGAGCAGCAACAGATCCCTGGAGGCTGGACTGGTCACAATATTCATTCATTTAAAATTATTTCCAGCCTCTGGCAGAAGATCTAGCATGATGTTTAATAAATGTACTTCTTCTGCCGCAACATTCACTCCACTTAATTACAATCAATCAGTCACTTGTGTATATCCTGCCTGTGACTGGAGGCTTTGTGAGGTGGAGGCGGTGCTGGCCCTGGCCATGTCTGTCTCTGTGGGACCTGTTGTACATAGTAGGACCTCAATAAATATTTGTCGAGTGAATAAATGAATGAAAAGGTTACTAGACTGCAGTGGGGGAAAACCAACTTGAGTACCAATTTGGTCAAATGGTCACTGTGTAACCTCGAGCAAGTTGTAACATCCTGGAGCTTCAGTCTCCCCAGCTGTAAAATGGAAATCCCAATCAATACCCATCCTCCCACAGGGGCATGGTTGCTGCAAAGCTGCAGAGCTTTTCACAGAAGTGATGTGGCTGGGTGTATCTGGACCCTTCTCCTTTCCTGGGGTAGCTTTGCTCTAGAAAGGTCGGGAAGACTTGCCACAGTGCTGACGCAGGATGAACCTTTGGTTTTGGTCTCTTGGATGCCCAGACAGCCTGGGGAACCAGCAGAGCAAGGCGTGATGCTAGAGGATGGTGGGAGGGTTCTGGGCCATGCTCTGTGTCCAAACAGGTTGGTGGCAGGAATGTTGTGCACCAAGCAGGCCCCACTTCTCCAGCAGGAGAAAGCCGGGGCTTCACCACCACCTCCAAGAAGGACTGTGTCTATGGCTGTAGCTCCCCTGGGCCGTTTCCTTGTTTACCATGCAAAGTTCCTTTGGTTTTCCTTGAGGGAAGAAGTGCATCTTGCAGACCAGTCGTGCCCTGTGATTGGGAATGAGGCCATAGGAAACACAGCCTGTCCTGTCCTCCAGGACCCTGGAAACAAGCCCACGCAGTCTACACTCTCTGGGCACAAGGATGGCAAGGACACAGAGGGGCTGTGTGAGTCTCTTCGTCAGGCTGAGAGGGGACAGAGACATGTGTATAGGAATCCCCATTGAGCAAAGGCACAGCTAAGCTGGCAGTGGGTGAGGGAAGACTCGTTAGAGCTGGCTAGGACCATTTATCATAATTTCCAACCAGGCTAGGTGTTGGTGGCCCATTTTGCCCTGGTGTGAGGTTGGGTACAGGAATGGGCAAGGAGGGAGGAGGGTCATGAATGCCCATCAGACACCAACTTCATATTCATTGACCCTGAGGACTCCCATGTCACAGCTGGCAGGGTAGCTGCTCTCAGCAGGTACCACGAATTTTGGCTGAGTGAACAGGGGATTGAATCTAATCAATGCCTGTTCTGTGTATATCTCTTGTTTATACTATGTGATAATAAAAAAAAAAAGCTGTCATTTTCTGAAGCTTACTGTGCACCGAGAAGCACTTTCTATGATTACATTAATGTATTTAATCTTAGCCTCATTTTACCAATGAGGAAAATGAGGCACAGATGTTTAAGGAATTGTCCAAGGTCAAACAGATCATTAATAATAGATTTAGGGGCCGGGCATGGTGGTTCACTTCTGTAATCCCGGCACTCTGGGAGGCTAAGGCAGGCAGATCACTGAGGTCAGAGATTTGAGACCAGCCTGGCCAACATGGTGAAACCCTGTCTCCACTAAAATACAAAAACTAGGTGGGTGTGGTGGCGTGTGCCTGTAATCCCAGCTACTGGGGAGGCTGAGGCAGGAGAATTGCTTGAGCTTAGGGGGTGGAGGTTGTAGTGAGCTGAGATCGTACCACTGCACTCCAGCCTGGGCAGCAGAGCGAGACTCCATCTCCCAAAAAAAAACAAAAAATGATTTAGGGTTTAAATACAGGCATGACTGCTCCAGAGCATACAATCTCTGTCTCTCTCTCTCTACACACACACACACACACACACACACACACACACACACACACACACACACACTTCATTCACATACACTTGTATGTATGTGTTAAGACAGGTGTACACATTGTGTTTATATTTGTATGTAAATCTATATGCATAATATTTATTCCTGGCATGGCTGTCCCACATGAAATTTTCATTAGATTACTCAGCCTTGTTATAAACAACCCAAAACATACACATGTATATAAAGTGATTTTACCTCATATGTTAGAATCACATAAATCAAACCAGAGGAGAAAATGAGGTGGCCAGGGGCAGTGGCTCACACCTGTAATCCCAGCACTTTGGGAGGCTGAAGCGGGTGTATCACTTGAGGTCGGGAGTTTGAGACCAGCCTGGCCAACGTGGTGAAATACATGCCTACAAAAATACAAAAAAAAATTAACTGAAAGTGGTGGCACAAGCCTATAATCCCAGCTACTCGGGAGGCTGAGACAGGAGAATCACTTGAACCCAGGAGGCAGAGGTTGCAGTGAACTGAGATAGTGCCATTGCACTCCAGCCTGGGTGATAGAGCAAGGACTTCATCTCAAAAAAAAAAAAAAAAAGGAAGAAAATGAGAAGAGGTTAAGTTAGTTAGTTGAACAATATATCTCTGTTAGAATCAAATGACATCTAGTTTTAAAAGTACATAAAAGCACTGTGGCTCATGCCTGCAATCTCAGTGCTTTGGGAAGCTGAAGTGGAAGGAACGCTTGAAGCCAGAAGTTCAAGCCCAGCCTAGGCAACATAGTGGGACCCTGTCTCTATACAAAGTTAAAAATTAGGCAAGCGTGGTGGCATAGGCTTGTAGTCCCACCTGCTCAGAAGGTTGAGAGGCAAGCAGATAGCTTGCGCCCAGAAGTTAGAGGTTGCAGCCCCTACTCGTAAGAAAATAAAAAGTAGATTAAAAAAGGAAACAAAAGGAAAGGAGGCACAAGTCTCATGCATGCATTTTAGAAAGACATTGTGTAAGCAGGGAATGCATTCAGGGGAGAGATGTGGAGCAGCCCATCACGAGTAAGAAGAATTGCTGCCTGGGCCACTCTGAATGTAATTCATGACTGGAACATGAAGCAGGGACTGCAGCAGTGATATAATAAGACACAAATAGGGCCGACAGGGATGGAACATAATTACAGAGACACTCAATCTGCTGGTAGCATTTACCAAAGAATAAGTTGCATACACGAGAATTTGCATACAAATGAGATACTGAAAGCACAGGAACAGGATGGTGATAAGTCCTCATACATGGTATTAAAGCATGTCAGGAGGCAAAAAAAAAAAAAATCATTAAGTTGATACCATGTAGGGTTGACTATATTACATCACCAAAATAAATTTTAAATGGCTTACTGAGCTTTAAACAGGTACATGACTTTCAATTCACAATGTTAGCCAATATTTGGTGTGTGTGTGTGTGTCTCATTTTTATTGGTTGGTCTTATGTATTTGAAACATTATTTTAGGAAATAATGTTTTAAAATAAATGCCAAATTTTCATAAACACTGTTTTTAATTTTCTTGTGATAGGCTGCATACAATTCCTAGGCAAGACTTTTTAAGAATAATTTCTTCAAATACTTCTTTACCATTGATACAAACTCTTTACACAATAGGTCAGAAAAATGTAAACTTTTACAAATAACCACTCAAAATGTTACAACAGTTACAATTATGTTTAAAGAATTTAATAGTCTTTCTTTACTTTTCTTGAAAAATGCATTGTTGAAATAAATTGTGGGCCAGGCACAGTGGCTCACTCCTGTAATCCCAGCACTTCGGGTGGCCAAGGCTGGAGGATCACTTGAGTCAAGGAGTTCGAGACCAGCCTGGGCAACATGGTGAGATTTTGTCTCTACAAAAAGTTAAAAATAGTGCCAGGTGTGGTGGTGCATGCCTGTATTTCCAGCTACTTGGGAAGCTGTGGTGAGAGGATCCCTTAAGCCTAGGAGGTTGAGGCAGCAGTAAGCCGTGATTGGGCCAATGTATGTACGCCAGCCTGAATGACAGAGTGGAGACTCTGTATTTGAAAAAAAAAGAAAGAAAGAAAGAAAGAAATTGTGAACTGCGAATGGATTTTCTGTTCAACTAAGCTACCTATCAATGTTTTAAAATAGTGCTTGGGAGGCTGAGATGGGAGAATCACTTGAACCCAGGGGGCAGAGGTCGCAGTGAGCCGACATCACACCATTGCACTCAAATCTGGATGACAAAGCGAGACTCCTTCTCAAAAAAAAAAAAATAGTAATAAAGCCCTTATTTGCAGTTGTGCACACATTGCTAGGAGTATTGCTCTGCTCCTAGCAAATTTTGGGAAAGAAATGTCCAAAGTATATAATGACAGAGTTTTAGGGCTGAGACCTGGACGTGTACCTGCTCACTCTCCCTGATGCCCAGCCTCATCCCCGCTGTGTGACTTCCTCCTTGGGTTCCCCTCAGTGACATTTCCCACTCCATGAGGGCCCCTGCAGATCTCTTTGGGTGGTTGTGGAATCAGACGCCCAGGCGGTAGACACTTCCTGGCTCGTACTCAATGTGTGCAGGGCAGTGGAGAGAGCCAGGTGTAGCTCCTTGTATTCTGTCTTTGGCATACTGTGGGCCATGTCGTCAGACCCCAGTCAGCTTAGGCTGTCATTAAGGAGTCCCAGAAAAAGCTGCTCACCCTGGAGGTGGCCAACCTGAAGTTTTCAGCAACCCTAAGCTCTGTAGACGACCTAAGGGCTCAGGGGATCCTATGGCACAAGGGTGCTTATTGTTTGGGGAACTATTCTAAAGAACAGAAGCTAAGAGTTGGCTATTATTTTCAAACTCAATATGCCATTGGCTGAAACATCTTTGTTAATGTAGCCCTTCCTTCTGGATTTGTTAATTACTTTTTGTCTTAAAATTTTTGCTTTCTGTCTTTTGATGCTATGTGTTTGGGCACATGAATGTTCCTGCTAACTTTAATTTTGACATTGATTAACCAATTTATAAAATGATTCAATTTCTCATTATAATTGAAATACATTTTACATTGAATTTGAACTTGTTTGAATGGAAATACCATAAACCCTGCTTCATGTTAAGCATTTTCCTAGGAGTCTTTATTCTTTAAATTTTAATATTTATTTATTAATTTGGTTTATATGTTAGGAGCCTAGAAGCTTACTTAAAGTTTGTATTTTACCTGGCATTTGTCCTTTAGAAAAGAACTTTTTCCCATTTACTTTAATTATCTTAGTTTATTTGCCTTTTCTGTTTTTTTAAGACTTCTGTTTGTTGATATTTCTTGCTACTTGTTTTGATATTTCTATTTGAATTATGTATAACTTTCTTTAAAAGGTAGAGATCCCATTTTAGTTCCATTAGTCTTTTCTTCTTTAAGTCTAATCATTCTGAAACTGGTAAAAAAACAAGCAATATTTAAGGGTTGAACTTTAGTAAAATGGATACTATGTTGAACAGTCATATGTTAAGTAGAACTACTAATGGCACAATAATCCTAGTAATTCTGGTAGGAGCTGATGTGAGCTGAGTGTTTACCACATGCCTGAGACCTGTGCTGAGTGTTTCAAAGAATGCCTCAATGACAGTTTCCCAGGCTGAAGTGGTAGCAGGGGATGGAGCTGGAACCTGAACTTCAGGCTGTGTGATTCTGGAGGCCAAATCCCAACTCTAAAGGGAGGCCCTCAGAGTAGAGTAGCTCATCAGGACATCCTTTACTTCACACGGAGTGTTAATCACAACCATAAGGAAAGCGTCTCTTTTATTTAAAAAAAAAAAAAAATTAGATGCAAAGGATTCATATGTTTGCCTGATGCCTCTCTTAATCCTTTGACATTAAAATCACTCTCTTTCTGGCCAGGCACAGTGGCTCACACCTGTAATCCCAGCATTTTGGGAGGCTGAGATGGGTGGATCATGAGATTCAGGAGTCTGAGACCAGCCTGGCCAACAAGGTGAAACCCCATTTCCACTAAAAAAAAAAAAAATTAGCTGGTTGCAGTGGCATGTGCCTGTAGTTCCAAGCTACTCTTGAAGCTGAGGCAGGAGAATCGTTTGAACCAGGGAGGTGGAGGTTGCAGTTAGCTGAGATTGTGCCATTGCACACTAGCCTGGGCAACAAGAGTGAAACTCCATCTCAGAAAGAAAAATTACTCTCTTTCTTTTGCAATGCCTAAGCATTGGTTTTCCTTTCCGCTTATAACTGGAGAAATTGCCAAACTAAACAGATTAATAGTTCTACATGTGATTCATACAATTCTCCAACATCACTTTTGTCTCCATGAAATCCCACCATCTTTTGCAAGAGGTGTTATTTCACCGTGCAATTGACTTGCATTGCCCTTTCATTGTATTGTGTGGCCTTGTGCTACTATCTGACGATCAAGGTTGGGCAAATCATACCAGCCCTGGTCCCTGCAAGAAACAGATGGAATACTCACCCAGACTGCTTAATTGAGGAGAGTTTAGTAAAGAAAACTTACAAAATGTTGTTGGGCAGGGTTGAGGGAAACAAAAAAAGGCTGCTAAAAGATGTCTGGGTCAGCATCAGCAGGAATCTATTACTACCCCTCCCCCAACCCACCTGTGATGCAGAGAGCTGTAGCCACAGGAGAGAGCTGCCTCAAAGGAGATGTGACTTAGGTCACAGTCATTCCTTTAACCCAGCTGAAAGGGAGCTGAGAGAGTCATTGTCCTGATTTCACTCTCTTCCTGTCTTCTGGTCTCCTGCCACTGACTCCCACTGGCCAAGCCCTAATGGATTCCAGAGAGTAAGGAAGTCCCTTGATTACACTGATAAAGTTCAGCTTCTCAGGACAAAAAGTTGAGTAGAAAGGGGAAAATTGGGCCCGGAGCGGTAGCTCGTGCCTGTAATCCCAGCACTTTGGGAGGCCAATGTAGGTGGATCACCTGAGATTGGGAGTTCAAGACCAGCCTTGCCAACATGGTGAAACCCCATCTCTACTAAAAATGCCAAAATTAGCCAGACGTGGTAGTAGGTGCCGGTGATACCAGGTACCAGGGAGGCTGAGGCAGGAGAATTGCTTGAGCCCGGAAGACAAAGTTTGCAGTGAGCTGAGATTGTGCCATTGCACTCCAGTCATACACAGTGAGACTCTGTCTCGGGCGTGGGCGGGGGGGGAACTGAAAGGGAGAAATTGGATCAGGAGGGACAAACAAAAATATCTCTTATACTGACTTAAAACATGTGGATTTTGTGACTCAGCAGACTGACATTAAGTGGAGAGGGATGTCTGAGGGGAACAAACTTTATAGGTGGTCAGTTTGTTATGGACTTTCTCATTTTATAAGTTTCCCTTGCTGTATTACCTCATAACTGTGGTGATTTGGATACTGACTACTAGGCAAATGTAATCTCCTATAGTTTCCCTTCTAGGGAGAAGATTTCTCTTCTATTGAGAAGAGAGTAGAAACAGAAAAAGGGGTAAATTGGACTTCTGTGTGTAGGGGCATATTTTTATATACACACACACATACAGAAAAATGTCATCTATATTGCATGAGTGAATTTACCGAGTTAGCTAGGAGTGCTGGACATATTGGTCACTAGAAATGCTTTCTGGCATTTTAAAGTGAGAAGACATATTTAAAATGTAAGATTTTAAGCCTCGACCACCGGTTTTATAATATAACCTGATTTACAGGTTTAATGAGCAAAATGAAAGTTTCAGAAAAGAATTAAGTTGAAAATCACTCCTTGTTGTATCACACTTTCAATGGCTTAAAATAAAAAGTTAACTTCTGATTCCTTCTGTAAGTCTATCAGAAGATCTGAAATGAATGTCATCTAGAATAATGATCAAAAGCTACTTGGTTCTATACCTTCAGGGTAATTTCCCTCTTTTTGAACATTCTGCTGGCTAGTATGGGACAAATAATGACAAAGGAAGCACAATGCATCATCCTGATAAAAAGCTTAGTATGGGAAAAGCACTGGTTTATAGCTGGTGTTTTTCACTTATTTTCAAGATGCTATCTTATTAGTACCCACCCTAATAAGAAACAGACCACACAGTATTGTAAAGGATTCTTTTAAATGTATCACCCCTTCAACATACGGTCATGGGACCCTCTGGGCAGTTGACCATGACCCATAGCTCCAAGCCCTCATGCATCCTCAGCCTTTCATCTCTGGAGTCTCCTTGCCTCCTCTGAGTGTTCTCTGGGAGCCAGGTCCCGGCATATCTGCACTAGTCCAAGACAAAAGTCTTAGTTTGGGTTGCTCCAGAAGTGGACTCTGAGACAAAGATTCCAGGGTAAACAGCTTCTTTGGGAGGTCACAGAAATACTAGTAGGAGAACTGGGGAGAGAGACAGGGAAAAGAAAGCAGCCCAAAGCGGGTACTATCAAGCACTGTGCCCAACTGGAACTTAACCTTCTGGGGAAATGACCTGCGAACAAGTGTAGAACACATAGCTCAGCTCAGGGGTGGAGGGCTGGAGGATTTATATTGAGTATTTCAACCAGCTCTTATCAGTTGAAGTCTGCTTGCTATAGGCATTAATTCTCTGCACTTCCAGTCTGCCGTAGTGAAAGGCAAAGTGGGATTTGGAGGCCAGTGAAAACTCGCAGTCAAAGACGTTCAGGTAGTGGCAGTTGGAAGTCAGACTAGCAACTGTAAGGTAGATCGGAGGGCCAGGGCATGAGGCGGACCTCCACAGCATCTGCTCCACGTGGTCTCTCCAGACACGCTCTCTTCTTATCACCAGCAACTCAGAGGAGCTGTTTTCTTGTCTTGGAGTAGGGAGAACTCTACTCGACTCCACTTTTCTCAAAAATCTTGTGAAGTTCTTAAATTCTCTAAGTTCTTTGAAAGAACTAAGTTTAGGGTTGGGCACGGTGGCTTACGCCAGTGATCCCAACACTTTGGGAGGCTGAGGCAGGCAGATTACCTAAGGTCAGGACTTCGAGACCAGCCTGTTCAACATGGTGAAACTCCATCTCTACTAAAAATACAAAAATTAGCCAGGCACAATGGTGCTTGCCTATAATCCTAGCTACTTGGTTGGCGGAGGCAGGAGAATCCCTTGAACCTGGGAGGCAGAGGTTGCAGTGAGCTGAGCTAGCACTATTGCACTCCAGCCTGAGCAACAAGCGTGAAACTCCATCTCAAAAAAACCCCAAAGTTTTAGAAACATCAAAGCCAGAAATTTACAAGTGCCTTTGACTCTCTATTCTACCATATTATCATATAAGAAAATATACACAGAGCAAACTGTACAAGTGGATGAAAAACAAAAGGTGGAAATAATGGGAGGTTTATCTCAGAACTTTATCTTCTCCTAGAATCCACTGTTGCTACTACCAACATGACCATTAGTTATTTTATCACTGTGAGCACATCAGAAAACATTATTATGAAAATACTTATGAATACTAATCTTAGCAAGTGTGAACCACTATGGTCAAAAAAATAATATGCAGTCTTTGACATTAGGAGCTCATAATTCAAACTTGATTTTATAAAAATCCATCAGAGTATTTCTCTTCTAGCTACGATGGAATGACTTGTAGTAGACTAATGTTTCAGCTGAAAACAAGTAGAAAAGCTGAAGAAAATACAAGATAAGCTTGTTTGAAGGCATTGGAGAGATGCTGGGATGGATCCTAGGACTTTAGGGCCCAAACTCCAGAGAAAATGAAAGTTCATTGAGGAGAACTCAGTCATTTTTATTCTACTCATGACAATTGCTGATTCCTGATCCAAAGACAGTAAGATTAAACTGGGCAAAAGAAAAAAAAGAAAAAAGGATGCCAAGAATCAGATAAGGCTGAAGGACTTTTAATAATCCCAAATAGGAGTGGAAAGGCAAACAGGAGCTTAGGGTTGCCAAGGCAGACAAGACTTGAAGGGCCTAGCGTTCAAAGGGAAGTGAAGTTCAGAAAAGTGAGCCTGACATGCCACACTAGTTTCTGCATTGAGACATTGGCTGATTCTTAATTTTTGCAATGCAAAAGCCTTAGAAATCTCTGACAAAACAGCCTTACATAGCTGGGGAGACAAAAATTGGAGTCCAGTCTCTCCAAGCTCTAGTAAACACTCAAGATCTCTGTTTAGAGCCCAGGGTATATATTAAAAGGTAGGTTTGAATGAGAGATAGATTCAGACTTACAAAGGCTGCAACATAGTTTTGAACCTGGGATTTAAGTAAACTGCTTGTATTTGAGCTATCTGGCAGAGAATAGGATTAAACCTCTCTAAAGGAAGATAAATCCTCCTTAGGCTTTTCAATTTTTGTGTATAATATTTGCCATTTAATTAAAGTATCAGGTATGTATGACACAAAGTTAATAGAAATAGGCAATAAAAATAGACCCAAAAATGATCAAGATATTTCAGTTATTAGACATGGGAGATATTCATATATTCTTTTTTTGAAAGAAGATGATAAGATAAAGGATTTCAACAGAAAACTCTAATATACTAAACTATTGTGAAAATTCTAGAAATTAAAAATACAACTAAAATTAAGACTGAATAAAATGCAGCACATGGAAAAAAGCTAAGGAGAAAATTGATATATTTGAAAGTCAGTAGAAAATTTACACATTGACACAAGGATTAAAAGAAGAATAGGAAATATTTTTAAAATGTTAATAACATATGGATTAGAATGAAATGGATTAGAATGAAAAAGTCTAAAAATATGACCTAGAATTTTAGGAGGAGATAGATTGATTGGGATATAGAAATAATATTTACAAAGATAATGTCTGAGAGTTTTCCAGAACTGATGAAAGACATGATACCACCGCTGTAAGGATCATTCTTACCCTAAAACACTATAAACAAAGATGGAAAAAAAACCATATACCCAGGTACATTATAGTAAAATGAAGAATCCTAAAGACAAAAAGAAAATC
>CAUYQU010094201.1:0-124832 GCA_963574635.1 Cheracebus regulus | reverse complement strand
GTTGGGGGTTCTTGTCATCTTTCCACTTATTGGGCCCCCCGCGCCCCCCTTTGTCCACAAACCCCCATTCTCTTAAAAAAAAAAAAAAAAAAAAAAAAAAAAAAAAAAAAAAAAAAAAAAGCAGCTATGGCTGCCTACTGTGTGCCTCTCCATAAAAATCAGTGAATAAGAGTCAATATTTAGAAATGTTGCTTTGAACATCTGCAGATACAAAGATAATGAGCTAATTGTCAAAAATCACAATAACTAGATACAAAAGGAGTCCAAAATCAAACAAATTACACTGGCTGACAGTCCATTGGCTAAGGATAGCAAGTCACCATGGAACCCTTGGGGAACTTTTATTAGTTATGCAAATTAAGGCCATATATATATATATTTTTTTTTTTTTTTGAGATGAATTCTCACTCCGTCATACAGGCTGGAGTGCAGCGGCACGATCTTGGCTCCCTGCAACCTCCACTTCTCCGGTTCAAGGGATTCTCCTGTCTCAGCCTCCCAAGTACCTGGGACTACAGGTGTTTGCCATCACTCCGGGCTAATTTCTGTATTTTGAGTAGACATGGGGTTTTGCCATATTGGCCAGGCTGGTCTCCAACTCCTGACCTTAGGCAGTCTGCCCACCTTGGCCTCCGAAAGTGCTGGGATTACAGGCATGAGCCACCGCACCTGGCCTATATTATTTTTATATATACACATAGTGGCAGAGGATGTTAAGGCTCCCAGGGATATAAGGTGTTTATTACCTTATTGCTGGTGCCCTGATGCCCTGGAGGAATGTAACAGGATTTTATGGTGCTGTGAAGGCATGCCCCTGCCTGAGGCCCCACAGCTGCAGAGCTTGGAAGAGGGCTGGACAGTCTGCAGTAGGAGCTGGGGCCTTCTGGGAGCAAAGGGTCTAATATCCAGACTTGAGGCCAAGAAACTTGTCAGAGCAGATAAGTCTGTAGGCAGGGAAGCCTAATCAATGCTGTGGACTTGAGCTCTAACCAAATGTCTGGGGCCTGAGGGTTTGTGAGGGGAGAACTGACCTGGCAGGGCCCTTGGCTGGAGGCTGTGCCTGGTTCTGACGGTAACAGCTGATAATAAACTGAGTCAATAGCTTTAATGCGAGCATGAGAATTCACACTGCAGAGGGCAAGCATCTATCTGTCCAGGACCAGAACTTGACAGGGACACACTGTGGCAGTGATCACAGCTTGGTGCCCGGAGGTAAACCCTCTGTCACGGCAGAACAGTGCATCAAGGGGCGATTCTCATGACCCTGGTAGTAAGAGCTCATCGGGACTCATGCAAGGGAGAAGAAACACTAAAACAAGAGAATAGAATTTTTATTCCAAGCTGACCGTTTGGTTCAAAAAAAAGAAACCTGAAACAACAAAACATTTCAGTCTAAACTAGAATGAGCAGTGGGAGAGTTTGGCAGAACCTCCAGGAAGAGGAAAGGCTATTCTGTTAACCCTCGCTAGGGTGTCTACCAGTATGGCCCCCAACTGTCCACAGAGGACCCTCCACTGAGCTCTCGTTCCAGTGCCCGCCCAGCCCTCCTTTCCTCTTTGGTCATCTTCGTAAAACCCTGGAGTGAAGAGCTCCTCCGCACAGGAGTCCAGAATAGCAGCCCCATGGCCACCTCAGCCAGGGGCAGCTCTGCCTGGGGGTGCACGGCCTTCCAGCGCAGGACTGAGGGCAAATGCGAATCCGCCCCTGGGCTGGCCTCCCTTGCGCCTCCGGGAAAAGGCTCAATCCGTTGTTGCTGAGAACAGAGACGCCTGGCCCTCCCATGACAGTCCTCGGTCCCTGGCCGTCCCTGTCTCTCCCCTCACCGCTCTTTGTCCCTGGGAAGCGACATCCCTGTGGCGGCCGGCCTCGCAATCCACAGAGGAATCCACATCCACAGCCTGCCCAGCGCATCACTCGCCTGCATTACTCTCCATAATAATCTCATACATCAAAGCTGGGAGAGACTCCGGCTCTGCCTATGAGCGACTCCGTTCGACGCTGAGTATCATTATCAGAAGCCCCTCGCTCCCTCGGCTTCGTATGCAAACTCCTGAGCTCCCAGGAGTCCTTCCCGAGGAAAGTGCCCTGCACGACGGACATTTGTTATTTTGCCGGAGACGACGCTGAGGCTCCGCGGGGACCGCACCAGATGAACCGTAGCCGGCCGCTGGCCAGCCAAGACCTACATTGCCACCTCGTGGCGGCTCCGGGAACTACAGCCGGCTCCGGAGAGCTCCGCGGAAGCCACGTTCGGAGAAGCCAAAGGATACACTGACGCTGCTGCCCGCAAGTGTCCGGGAAGAGGACAGAGCGGGAAACTAATCTTTGTTTTCACCAGCTCTTTGGTGATAGGCAAACCAACACGGCGTGTTTAAATCACTTAGCAAAGAGAAGGAGAAACTGAAATCATCGTTCTTTCATCCATCTCAGGATAAAGCCAGCTCATCAAGAAAAGGAAATAGAGGAATCAAAAGTGTAGCTACACAAAATATATAAATATACAAATTTTTCAAGCAGTGTAGAGTGTACGGAATATTACTTTTTTATTGTTCCATTATACAATTTTACCTTTATTTGGAATCTCCAATCCCCATAATGGCAGAAAATTCGTCATGGTCATTTCTGGGTAAATTCAGGCATTTTACATTTAGGCTTAATTAACAATTATTCTTTTTTCTTAGCCTGGCTCCTAGGCTTAGAGATATACCTCATATCTCAGTCTCAGGGAGAGGTATCTGCTCCCCAGACCTCCAAGTGGAAGTCTGTCACTGACACTTCTGCACCTGCGTCCCCAAACTTTATCTGGAGAATTCAATAATACTCTCCCATAGTTCTTTACATCTAATCCCCAGAGGAGGACACAGGGATACCCCTTTTTGGAGACATGACTGCTTTTCTCATTACTTCCTCCCCATTTTACCTCTTCCCTCAACTCAGCTTTATCTAATCTGGGATTGGGAAGAGTGGGGAAAAAACTGATTGAGCCAATATACTATTTGCTCAATTTTTTGTATCTTGTATCTGAGCTGAGAACTCTTATCTTTAAAACTCAAGAATTTGGCATATTTCTTCAGATTCCACTGTGACAGCTTCCCTAAACAATGGATATGTTTCACCTACTTCCCCAAATGGTGATTGGAGGAGGAATCCAGAGAAAGGGGAGTGTGGGATGGGGAAACCATAACTGGTGAAACCTCACATTATCCCAGCTGTAAGAGATAGAGGATGTGAGGAAGACAAACCAAATATTAGCAGAGTTCACACCCAGGGCATAAGACCAAGGGAAGGAAGGGAGAAGTTTTGGTTTTACACCTTTCCACCTTGCTTAATTTGTTTTTAAAATAAACATGTGTTTTTTTGGAAATGAATTTAATTAGTCTAAAGATAAGAGGTTAAGGCTGGGTGAAATGGCTCACATCTGTAATCCCAGCACTTTGGAAGGTTAAGGCGGGAGGATTGCTTGAGTCCAGGAGTTTGAGACCAGCCTGCATAACATAGTGAGAGCCCATCTCTACAATAAAGTTTAAAATCAGCCAGGCGTGGTGGTGCTCACCTGTAGTCCCGGCTACCAGGAGGCTGAGCCAGGAGCTCAAGACTGAAGTGAGCCATGATTGAGCCACCATACTTCAGCCTGCAACCCGACAGATCGAGACCCTTGATGAGAGATCAAGTCCCTGTCTCAAGAAAAAAAAAAGGATTAGAGGTTAGATTAGCCACACCTTATTTTCACTCCTCTTCTTGCAGTCAGCCTGTGAAAGCTGCGCCACAGAACAGCGAGTAGAGTGTGTCCCAGGAGATGAGGCATGCTGTCCCCACGCTCATCACCCTGTCCCCGTCATCGCCTTTTCTAGAAGACGAGTCAGCAGGGCCCCAGTCATGGAGCCAGATTCCAGTGCTTGGGAAATCCTGAAATAAGTGCCTGCCGCGTGCTGTGCCATGTGTCTGAGTCCTAAATAACAAGTGTCTTGCGATCTTCTGAAGCTGCCTGAGGACCAGAAGCAGCAGAAGTCTTTTCTTGCTTTCTTGCTTTCTATTTTTTTTTTTTAATTTAACGGAAGAAAAGCTCTTCTTAATAAAACCCTAATGGAGAAAGAAGGACGTAGTAGAAATTTGTGGAGACTCCAGTCACGCGTCCGCTACTGGGCAGGAGACGCTCGGAGCCAGGTGTTCCCTTCGCTGGGAATGTGATCAGGTGTGACGTGGGTTCACAGTCTCGCTTGGATCTTTTTCTTCTATTCCCTTTGAGCCGTGGTAGTGTTCAGAAGGGATTATTGGGGTATTTTGTTTCTTTACTTACTTTACCCCAACACAATCGGTGCACTTTCCTGACCTGGAATTTTATTTTGATTATGGAAATTTTCAATCATTACCTCTGCAAACATTTCCATTCCCCTGTTCTATTTTCCTTATTCAGAAACTCTTCTTGGATGCATGTCAGAATTTCTCAATCTATCTCTCATGGCTCTCAACTTCTTATTCATATTTTCCATTTCTTCATCTTTTGGTGCTATGTTACATGGACATTTTTTATATCTCTCTCTCCTTTTTTTTTTTAAAGAAACAGTCTTACTGTGTCACCCAGGCTGAAGTGCTGTGGTACAATCATAGCTCATTGCAACTTTGAACTCCTGGGCCAAGCAAATCCTCTCACTTCAGCCTCCCAAGCAGCTGGGACTACAGGAACATGTCATCATCCAGCTAATTTTTTTTAAGAGATAGGGTGTCACTATGTTGCTCAGGCTGGTCTCAAACTTCTGGCCTTCCAAAGCATTGGGAGCCAATTACAGACAGGAACCAATGCACCCAGCATTTCTGTATTTTAATTCACTTAATCTTTCACTTAATTTTTCACCAGCTATTCCCACCTGTTGCCTAGCCTGCCTGCTGCAGTCGTTTTTATTTCCAATAGCAATATATTTCATGACTGCCTATTTTTGTTTAATAATCTCCTGCTCTCATTGCAAGGACATTGTTCCCTCCTTACCTCTTCAATATGTAACATAATGTTAATCTTAAAACTTTTTTTTTTTTTTGAAACAGGGTATCACTCTGTCTCCCAGGCTGGAGTGCAGTGGTGCAATCACAGCTCACTGCAGCCTCAAATTCCCTGGCTCAGGTGATTCTCCCCACTCAGTCACCCAAATAACTAGGAACGTCACCACACCTGGCTAATTTTTGTATTTTTTGTAGAAATGAGGTTCCACGTTGCCCAGGCTGGTCTCGAATTTGTGAGCTCAAGCCATCCATCCACCTCAGTTTCCCAAAGTTCTGGAATTACAAGTGTGCACCACCACACACAGATTAAAAGCAATATTTAAAAATCATACCTGCCATCTTTTGAAAGGATATGGAAAGGATTGAGTTGTTGGACATTTGAAGAGGATGTCTTTGGAGAGAGCTGTTGGAGCGCTCTGAGCCACGTCACCGAGGGAAAGGGTGGAAATGAGCAGATGACCTCTTAACCCCATGCTTAGGGTCCCATGCAGAGAGCTTGGTATTGCGTTCCCCACCACTGAGGAAAGAAGGTGGGAGCCTGGCTCAATTTGAGGAAGCCAAACAGCCTGCAGATGCAGAGTGGAAGGCAGTGTCTGGGAAACACAGAGGCTAAGGAAAAAAGCTTTAAAAAAATGTATTGCCTACATCATGGGAGTGGCAGTCTGATTTCAGCAGGGATGCCTACGAAGAACCCACAAAAGTGCCCAGAGGAGAAAGAATCCGCTTGAAGCCTCAACAGGGCCCAGGGAGCCAAAACCAGCCTTCAGCTGTTCCAATCAAGTAAGACCTTCCTGAGCCCAGTTCCCCTCTTCCCTTCTTTTTTCTTTTAAATTTTTATGGATACATGGTAGGTATGTATATTTACGGGGACATGAGATGTTTTGATACAGGCGTACAATGTGTAATAATCGTGTCAGGGTCAATGGAGTTTCCATTACCTCAAGCATGTATCGTTTCTTTGTGTCATGAATATTCCAATTATACTCTTCTTGTTATTTTAAAATATGCAATGAATTATAGTTGACTTTTAGTCACCTCATTGTGCTGTCACATACTAGATCTTACTAATCCGATCTCACTCTATTTTTGTACCCATGAAGCATCCCCACTTTTCCTCACTGCCCTCCTCAGCCTCTTGTAACCATCCTTCTACTGTCTCCATAACTTCAATTGTTTTAATTTTTAGTCCCCACAGACAAGTGAGAACATGCGAAGTTCGTCTTCTGTGCCTGGCTTCTTTCACTTAACATAATGACCTCCAGTTCCATCCATGTTGCAAATGACAGGATCTCATTCATTTTTATGGCTGAATAGTGCTCCACTGTGTATATGTACCGCATTTTCTTTATCCATTTATCTGTTGATGGACACTCAGGTTGCTTTGAATCTTGGCTGTTGTGAACAGTGCTGCAATCCCTCTCCCATTCTTGAACTCCAATCCCAGATGGGTACACAACGGCAGCAGGTAAAGGAGAAGAAGAAAAAAGAGAGAAGCTGACCCCTCCCTGAAGTAAGAAAGCCCCTTGGTAGAGACAAAAGAGGCTTTATCTCTTTTAAGAGTTCAAAGTAGGCTGGGTGCCTTGGCTCATGCCTGTAACCCCAGTAATTTGGGAGACCGAGGAGGGTGGGTCACCTGAGCTCAGGAGTTCAAGACCAGCCTGGGCGACATGGCAAAACCCTGTCTCTACAAGAAATACAAAATTTAGCTGACACAGTGGCATATGCCCGTAGTCCCAACTATGGGAAGGCTGAGGTAGAAGAAAATCACTTGCGCCGAGGAGGTCAAGGCTGCAATGAGTCGTGATCCTGCCACAGCACTCCAGCCTGGGCAACAGAGTGAGACCCTGTCTCAGGGAAAAAAAAAAAAAAGTTCAAACTGTTTTCCTATCTGGAAATAGACTATTTTAACTGTGAGTTGAAACTATGGTTTCATGTGACTACCAAGCATTTTATTACCCAGGAATGATCAGAAAGCCATCCATTGGTGGGGGAAATACTGCTCCCAACTAGACAAATTTTAAGGGAGGATGAGAGACTTTTTGTGAGACTAATTATTATCCTTTCAAATGATTCATAATTTCTGCCTCTCCTGTTATGACTTCATCTGCTTCTTAAACCTGAGAAGTATGTCTCATGATAAATTTCGACATGTCTTTTGCAATTTTTGTTTTATAGCTTATTCTGCATGGGAGTTTTTTTTCCCATGGACAGGCACTTCCACGTTAGGTGTTTCTGCAGTCGCCTGAGCCCATGCTTCCTGATTTGCACACCCAGGAGCAGGTTTTATGTTATGGAGTTCAGGGTGTTGGCTCTCAGCCAAAAATACTCCTCCTGCCGCAGCAGCACCAGCCTGGTTCTCCATTTACATCAGTGCCCTTTTCTTCCTGCACCATGAGCAAGCAGCACATTTCTGGAGTGTGTTCAGCCCCAGCTGCATGCAGGGAGCATGGGTCAGATCTCCTGCCAAGCATGAGCATATTCATCCCCATTCTCACGTGAGCTTTAAAGCCAACCTGTGTATACCCAGCTCCTTCTACCACTGGGCTACTCTTCACCAGCTTACCCTGTAGGCTTACTGTTAATTCTTGGTAGAGAGAGAAAGAGAGAGAGAGAGAGAGAGAGAGAGTGTGTGTGTGTGTGTGTGTGTGTGTGTGTGTGTGTGTGTGTGTACAGAGAGTTTGATGTGTGCTCATTGTACCATCTTGAGCAGATGTCTTCCATTCATGTCTCAGACACTGTTGAGCAAGATATAGGCCCCAGCCACAGGACATCCCAGCCTTCCAACAGAGTGGATAAGCCCATTTCCAAAGTGGCAACATCTTCCCTTGGTGGTGAGAGGAATTTGTTTATCAGTTGCTTTGGCAGGAATCTCTCCCTCTCCTGCCTGTCCTGCACCGAAGAGTGGACGTGTCTCCAAGAGCGCTGAGGTAGGAGAGACTGGCTCAATATTTTCAAAAGCCACAGTGCCAGAGGCCTCCCAAAGCCCTCCTTCTCACTCCAAAGGCTTGAGAGGGCATGAAGGACTTTTGGGTAAAAATCTCAGGTGCAAATGCTGGTATCGTATAAACCAGACTCTCCTTTCTGCCCCACAGATGAGTCAGTAATACCAACATAATACCAACACGTAAATGACTCGGCAAATCCTCTCTTTCTCCACTTTCTCTTACACTACTCATAATCTTTTGCTCGTTTTATGTATCATCTTGGACTCATGGCTTTTCCAATCTACCCTGAAGCCCATTGGCTTCAGCCAATACTCTACTTCTGACATTCAAGTGGCCTCAACTTTGGCCGGCAGGACCCTTTTAAATGGCTCCTATGTCCTCTTGACTCCACTAATTTATTCAAGCTGTCTTGATTTCTGGCCTTGTTGTTCAGTGCTTCAGTTTTCCTTGAACTTCCAGCTCAAAGTATAGAACATGCCATTCCTCCCAAGATGCTTTTGGTGAGAAGAGTATTAGAGATCAGACTGTGGGTGCCAAAGTGCGTTGTGAGGGGACAGTGCTCCTGGGCATTTCAGTAGACAGAGAGACAAAGAAGATGTATTTCTAATTTACTATTTTTGTTCTTTTAAAAGTTTGAATTGATCTTGATTTTTTTCAGTCCAGTTCTAACAATAAAGTATTCCTAATTAAATTCTTTCTTTGCTTTCTTTCCTTTTATTTTTAGCTGACACATAATAATTGTACATATTTATGGGATACAGTGTTTTTCTTTAGACATTTTAGTTTTATGAATTCCACTAAGGTATGTTTTGCCTGGTTCACCAGTGCCATTCTGTGTTGTTGTTTTTTTTAATTGATAAATCATAGATGCACACATTTTCAGGGTACGTGTGATAATTTAATACCTCCACCTAACTGGTAAACACTGAATCAGTGTAATTAGGATATTCATCACCTACTCAAATTCTTGATTCTACAATTGTAATTCCTCTTCTCTTATGCTAAGAAGTCTAGATTTCTAACAAAATAAATGATCACTTATTTGTCTGGAAAAAATCATTCTAAAATAATATTACAACTTTAATGCAAATCTTCCAGTTATCAAATAAAGCTCAATTCTTCTAATACGTCTTTCTTGTGTATTTTTAGATGGCATTCCGCTAAGGATTTGCTAAAAATCTCTTTGCTCTAAACTCATTCATAATCTCTGACTCTTTGGCTCTGTACAGAGCTTTGGCTCATCTGTTCTCCTTTGTTTGCAACTTGAGAGCTCTGGCATCAGAACAGCTGGTAGACCAAAGCTCTAGAGGGGGGTGCCTGGTAGCCACCAGGAAACCGGATCTGCCCTACCGAGGTGATAGAGTGACCTCCAGCAGTGCAGTGGCCAACATTCTGCATGATGGTTGTATTTCCCCATCTACAATGATTTAATACATGGGTATAATCCATGATTGGCACACATGATTTCTGGCTGAATTAGCCAATTCTGCCCCTGAGCAAACCCATGTTACTTTCACAGGTTTAGGAGGTTTTTTTTCTTTTTAATTCTGTTCATATCTTCCAAGCTTTTTAATTTATATTGCTCCTTTTTATGAGCTATAAGCTCTCCCTCCCTTTATAATATTCAACACTCCCTTACCGGAACTTTGACTGGTTCCAGATCAAGAAACTACGAATTGGGAGAACCATTTTGATTTTTCACTGAAAATCTTGATTCATTTTCTCACTGGAGGATCAGATTCTCTATGATTAGCCAAGAACAGTAGCTATAAATGCAATATCTTAAGATTTTTGCCTGAACTCTTTTGACTTATGAATAAAAATTCCTACTTTGCTTCATATATATATTATTGTTGTCCTTATTTTCGTTACAGACCAGCAGAGTATAGATTTCCAAATTCTCAGAAGTCTTTGGAAAACACAACTACCAACTACCTTAACTCTACAGAAAATTCAAACTTCCCAAAGCCAAATGAGAATGTCATAAAAATACAACCAGATATAGTTCAATAGAGTTTAAATTAAAAATACATAAGCACCTGTAATCTCAGCTACTCAGGAGGCTGAGGCAGGAGAATCGCTTGAACCTGGGAGGCCGAGGTTGCAGTGAGCTGAGATGGTGCCACTGCGCTCTAGCCTGTGCAACAGAGCAAGACTCCTCCTCAAAAAAAAAAAAAACAGGCCAGGCGAGGGAGCTCACGCCTATAATTCCAGCACTTTGGGAGGCCAAGGCAGGCGGATCATGAAGTCAGGAGTTTAAGACCAGCCTGGCCAATATGGGGAAACCCCATCGCTACTAAAAAATACAAAAATTAGCCAGGCATGGTGGTGCACACCTGTAGTCCCAGCTACTCAGGAGGCTGAGGCAGGAGAATCCCTGGAACCCGGGAGGTGGAAGTTGCAGTGAGCTGAGATCAGACACTGCATTCCAGGCTGGTGAAAGCGCGATACTCTGTATAAAAAAAAAAAAAAAAAAAAAAAGAAAGAAAGAAAGACGAAAACCATAAGCAAATATGTCCAATTATATCATGATTAATTTTTTATTAACAGAGAAGTGTATCAGATTATTTTACTTTCAAACCATTCTCAGAAGGTTCAAGTGGAAACTTTTTTACAGAATCATGCAGTTTCCAGACTACATGGATTACAATAGAACCGGTTTGTAAAATACCCCAGTGTTTACAATTAAAGCACACATTTATGCAATAGCTATTTAGGGTTAGCAAAGAAATCTAAATCCTTCCCTAATTTTATGATTTACTCTGAATTATATTCTTTAAATTTAAAAGGTGAATTGACATATCATCTGTTTCAATTATCAAGTTTTTAATGCCTTTCTGAAGTTTTAAATGGCATTTAATTTAAAAATTCCAATTTTGGAATCAGTGTTTTAGGGGGCAAGTGAGTTTTTAAATGAGTCATTAGCCAAAGAAAAGACTGGGTCCTACCTTCTCATACAGCCTGCCACAATCAACACCATGCACATTTTTGGAAGTTGGGCTTTTTGTTTTTAAGCAATACGTTGAGACCCACACCTCATGCCCAAGCTTTTTATCAGTTCTTTAACCTGCTTGCCTTCGTCAACCCAAAGTTAAACTTCTTCAGAGTTTAAAACTCTTCTGAAAAAGTAAAGAAAGAAAGGAAGAAAGAAGGAAATAAGGGCAGAGAAGGAAGAAAGGAAGCAGGCACAGAGAATTACGGGTTTAAAAACAATTCAACTCATATACTTTTTAATTCCACACAAGACATCCAGAATCACCCAGTCTGTATGGCTAAAAATCAATAAAACATATTCCATAAAGATATTTTAAAATCCAGCACATCTGACTTCTAACCATTTATAGTCCCCTCGTTTCTTGGGAAGACAGCTTTCCAAGCAGACGATATCCTGGTGTCTCTGAATATCACTTCTAATTTAATCTAATTTTAATTAGAACACTCGAAGCTCTTTGCAAATGGACAGATCTTTCTATTTGAAAAATAAAATAGAATTGAGTTGTTAATGTTACTTATATTTAAATTTCAGCATCTATTTGCTGCCATCAGCTAAACTGAAACACTTCATTTAAAACACTGGTGGCGACTCACACCTGTAATCCCAGCACCTTGGGAGGCCAAGGCAGGCAGATCGCTTGAAGCCAGGAGTTTGAGACAGCCTGGGCAACAGAGTGGAACCCCGTCTCTACTAAAAATGCAAAAAAATAGCTGGATGTGGTGGTGGGCGCCTATAATCCCCAAGACAGGAGAATTGCTTGAACCCAGGAGGCGGAGGTGGCAGTGAGCCGAGATCACACCACTGAGCTCCAGCCTGGGTGACAGAGCAAGACTCCATCTCAAAAAAAAAAAAAAAGAAAGAGTTCCAGTGAGACGGTGAGCAGTTAATGTCAATGAAATGACTTCACCTGGGAAAGCTCGTCCTAATGTCAATGAAATGGCTTCACCTGGGAAAGCTCGTCCTAATGTCAATGAAATGACTTCACCTGGGAAAGCTTGTCCTAATGTCAATGAAATGGCTTCACTGGAAAAGCTCGTCCTCGTGATTAATGCAGGTGGGATGGCATCAGAGGGGCCTACTTTCTGAGCTGTGATCTCCTAGGGCCAGAAACTCAGGCTGATGTTTTGTAGACTTAATTTCATAGAAGACTGGCTGGCATCTCCTGGAAATGTGGCGGCATGTGGCCACTTCCTAGACTAGCTGTTTTAAGTACAGAAGCAAAATTTAGAAGTTACTGAGGTTTGTTCAGGCACTCGTTTCTCCAAAAGCCAGGTGTGTGTTTTTTAGACGGAGTCTGGCTGTCGCCCAGGCTGGAGAACAGTGGCGCAATCTCCACTCACCGCAACCTCCGCCTCCTGGGTTCCAGCGATTCTCCTGCCTCAGCCTCCCAAGTAGCTGGGACTACAGGTGCCCACCACCTCACCCAGCTAATTTTTGTATTTTTAGTAGAGAGGGGGTTTCACCATGTTATTCAGGCTGGTCTCGAACTCCCAGGCTGGTCTTGAACTCCTGATTTCAGGTGATCCGCCCACTTAGGCCTCCCAAAGTGCTGGGATTACAGGCGTGAGCCACCACACCCAGCCGCCACGGGTTTTTTAATTTAACGTAGTTTTTTGTTGTTGTTTGTTTGCTTAATTTTTTCAATGAGGTACGGTGAAGGAACCAGGCACATGTACCTCTTCCACAGTATGAGGATTCATACTTTTGCTGTTAGAGATGTTTGCAGGTCCCTGAGAAGGCTCTTTGCTCGGTTCTTTCCCCAAGGTCCCTAATGGGGTTCTGCAACCCGGTCTTGCAACCTCTCACTGGTGGAGACAAGAAAGATCCGTGTTTTCCTTTTGTGAGCCTCGTTCTCCCACCTCTGGCAAGGATACGTTTTTCCAGGTTTTGTTATTGTTGCTGAAGAACCTGGGAGTCCCAGGAGCCAGAATAAAAAGCTGTAATCTGGGGCCAACTCTAGTGTTCCAATTCCAAATTTCACAGGCTGGGCAGCACTCTGGTTCAACATGAGCAAGCAGCAGGCTGACTCCTCCCTACTGACCTGTGCGGGAGGCTGAGGAACACCCCTGGAAAGTGTCTAGTAAAGGGATCCTAGAAATAGGACACACAGAAGGGGGAAAAAAATGAAATTTAAAAAAAAAAAAAAAAAAAAAAGTCTGTTTCTGAGAGGTATGAAATGGCAGCGTGGAGGAAAAACCAGAGGCCAAGGTCCCCGCAGGGAGGGCGAGCCGTGGGTACAGCGTGAAGCCCCAAATCATGAGCTTGGGACAGATACAGATGCAGAGCGAGAAGAGAGAGTGGCTGCTAAATTCTAACTCCACCAGCGACAGTGAAAGTTTGTTAAGGACCAAGCCCGTGGAAACTGTGTAACAGTTATTATTCTAGGAAACCAGCCTGAGCTTTCCTTTCTTCATCCAGGAAGCCCAAGGAGCTTCATTGCCGAGTGGGAACAGAAAAAATTCCAGTACTGACCACAAGGTGGCGCCAGACACCCGTGGGTGTAATGGGGTCTTCCCCTCCTGGCGGGCTCCAGAAGCTGGCGATGGGATCAAGCCCTCCAAATTCAAAGGAAACCGAGAGGTCTGCACCCGCGGAAAGTTTCTCTAGCCTAACAATAATATACAGCACACGGAAAATAAGAAAAAGCGTCTTTATTAAAGAGACGGGGAGGGTTGGCCCAGAGACTAAACCAGCAGTCTGCAATGCTTCTATGAAGGGAACTTAAAAAGACTTCCACGGAACCCCTTGACAGGGCAGGGAGAGCCGAGAGTGGAAAGTCCGGACGTTAAGGGGCGGAGAGGCGCCTTTAGAGGAGAAGAAATGCCTTCTGACTGATGGATTTACATTTACTAGAATTCTTCATTGACACGGTAAACGAGTCAGTAAGCCCAACAGGATTGAACAACAAGTAGAAATACATTCTATCAGATTCATCTTCTCTGAGAATGCATTATGGTAGCTTTGCTCTTGTTGGGTGCCATGGACTAATGACTTTTCAAATGTATGTATCAATTGTGTCAGCCAATATTCTCCTTCTGGTTCTTATATTGTCCCAACTTTGGCCAGGAGGGGCCCTGTATAGATTGTTCCTTGTGTAATTTTGAATGACCCTTATTTAACGCTTTGCTTTCTGTCCAAAAAAGGTATAAGTGTTCTAGGATCACCTTGTACCTTTCAACCCCAAACTGACATGGCATCCACTATCGTGCCAAGAAACTTTGGCTCTTTTGAAAGAAAACTAACACTAGAAACCAAAATCTTAGCATTAAGATGCATTATGGAGGTGACATTTCTCCTGGGCCATTTCAGTGGGAAAAAAGCCAAAATATTTTTAATGCAATGTTTCATAAAGTCATGACTTCATATTAGTATATTTGATTCCACTCCAACAGTGCCCTGTTCTTACTCAAATTTGGGAGTCTACAATTAGCCTTCCTTGTCACTAATCCTGGTATCTAGATTCCTGTCAAAATATACAAATATATATTATTTACTTGCTTTATCTGATAATAGTTGAAAAAATACACTATCAGTACAAACAATATAAATATCCACTTTCATTGTGAGGAGGCTGCAACTTCCCCTCAGCCTGTTTTCTGCTCTACCTTTTCATTTTACCGTGACTTACAAACTGCCAACATACTAACTAATTCACTTAATAATACTTTGTTATTATGTTATTATTTTTCCCTTACCCCACTGGAGTGTAAGCCTCGTGGAGCAGGGATTTTATTCACTGGACCCTGGCAGTTGTATCCTGAAGGCAGGACTAAGAAAGCTGGGCTTGATGCTGGGGTCCAAGGGGACTCTACTGGGCTGGGCTGCAAGAGACAGTCTTCACTGAAACAGCAGAAGCCGCTCTAGGCTGCTCCCAAATACTCATTTCCCCCGACCACCAGCACCACCACAAGTACTTCCCCCAGTTCCTGCAAGACTCAGTGAGAGGCTGTGAAAACAAAGCAAGCCGGTAGTGCTGAGCCTGGGCCCCTAGACTCAGCGATTGGGCATCTGGACAGTTGGAGCTCCTAGAAAAAGTGTGGTAGGAAACTGTGCCTGATGAGGGTGACCCGGCTCCTGGTTTGCCCAGAGAAGTTCCAGTATACAGCTGCGGTCCTGCTGTAATTATAAATCACATTCCTTCACACTCATGTGAGTGTCCCACTGTAGGGATAAATGCATTGGAAGGGGAGCGAGGAGGGCTGCAGACTCAGGATAGAAGTGCTCCAGGGAAGAGGGCACAGCCGGCTGTAGAGAAGGCAGCCCCTCCACAAGTGGGGGTTGGCAGGCCTGGTGCATGGCTGCGGCACCATAAATGCATGTTCAGGACATGGGGAGACAACAGAAGAATCAAGAGAAATTTCTGTACACCTATATATGCCAAAAAACGGATGGGCACTGGGACTAGTTGTGAGAGACTCGAGCAGAGGGAGGTGGGGGTCCTTTCTCGGTTCTGGGCCTGGGCTGGGGCAGAAGGATAGTGCCCCTCACCACCCCACCATAAGGGGCCAAGAAGAGAGAGGAGGGAGGGTGATGACTGGTAGAGTAATATGGTCTTTGTTTTTGCAAATTGAAAGTGTGTTTCCAGTTTAGGTCAAATATAAAATTAGCACACACTCTAACAGAACACAGAGAAGCATACAAAATAATCAAAGGAAAAGAAGGAACAGGTCTTCAGCGATCTCATGCTCCTGGAGAGACCCCTTCAGGTGGTGAAGGGCTGTGGCCTCTGGAAAACACCCAGTTGGTGCAGTTAGACTGTCCCACCACTGGGCTGGCTGGAAAGAGCCCAGGAAGCGGGGGTGGAGATAAACCAGCTCAGGCTCCTGAGCTTTGACGGGGTTAGAAGGCAAGGTGCAGGCCCTGCTCATCAATCCCTTCACCCCTCAAGAATTTCCTCCCCCCATTCCTTCTCTGCGGTTAGCTTTTTTCTTCACCTAGTAGGGTAGAGGGGTGGGCAGAGGCTTCCAGAGGTAGGTCCTAAATGAGCAGACTAAGAGGGGCTGGGGATACCCCGAGTAAGCTGTCAAGGAAAAGAGGGTCCCCCAGGGGTTTCCTGTGGGGTGGGGCCTCCAGGAAAGGCCTAGGATCTCCCCGACCAGGTGAGGCTTATGCCAGCTGCCTCCGTTGGGGTTCTCACGCAGCCAGAGGCTGCCTCTACCCAGGAAGTCCCGGGTTCTGGACTCCTGGGGCTGCTCCTCCCCCACCCCCACCCCCACCCCCAGTCCTCTTGACCAAAGTGTCCTTTGGAGCCTCTCTGGACTTGAAGTTGACAATGTACCTAGAACTTTAAAGACAGTTTTGGGCAGGGTGGTCCCTTTTAATTTGCTAAATTCTGTACTTCAGCAGCTCTACAGGAAAAAAGGAGCACAACAAACATAGCACACATTACTGACTTCTGCATTCTCATCGAATTGCACACACACATTTCACCTGCTGTCTGCAGTGTGCACGCTGTCAACACTTTACAGTAGTTCATGGATCTGCTGTGTTCACGCACATCCCATTTTCAGTGCAGCTGTGACCTTCCTCCAGGTCACCTATTGTAGTGCTCGCTGAGCCATTCACCTCTGCACCGGCATTTGGCTTGAAGTGAAATCAACACCATTGCTCCCATTCTTCCTTTTCTCTCAAGGATTCTTCTGGGAACGTGGGCTGTCCAAGCCACCCACTGTGTAGTCTTTGATCATTCTTATCACACATTTACGTCCTGCTCTCCAGAAACACGGAATCAGTCAGACTGTAGAGTGTCACCAGTTCCCTCTAGCCTTGCAAGTGTTGGGTGTATATATGTGTACATGTGTGTATATAGAGAGAGAGACTCCGTGTGTGTGTGTGTGTGTGTGTGTGTATGTGTGCATTTAGCAGGTGTGTAGTTAATTCCCCCATTACAGATGAGAAAACGTAGGACCGAAGGGATGAAGTCACTTTTCCCAGGGTTGCTCAGCCAGCAAATGGCAGCCCCCAGTCTAGAGGTCACATCTCCTAATCCCCAGTCAGTGCTCTGTTAGACAAACCAGTCTGCCTCTGATGGATGCCTCTAGACATGTAGACAACAGGCTCTTCCTACTTCTCTCATCTCTTGGTGGAGGAAAACAGAAACACAACTTGTTCCCTCATGGTTTCCATGTCATGCAGACCAGGTTCTCAGCTTCACATGGGCCCTTCCCCAAGCCTATGAGATCCAGGCCCTGAAGATTTCCTCAGAAGACATCACGGCCATGGCACAGGGATGGACCTCTTCCCTTCTGCAGCTGATTAACTTCTGGGGTGAATTGGTTATTTTCTGAAAAATAATTTTCATTAATAATCATTAGAGGATAGTAGTAGTAATAGTAAAAAAATTATTAAAATTTTAACTATTTGATTAATTAATTTCCAAGCAGCAAAAGCGAAAACCAAAAAAACAATTTCAACCCCTACTCAGATCAGTGGCTTCCAACATTTGCTAAGGTCACCTCCCTGTTCACTACCTACAGTTCCCCTGAAGCCCTGCTTTGTCAGAGCTCCTCACTCTGAGACTCTGCCCCACAAAAACCTAGAATGTACTTCTGGTTTCAAAAAACATTTAAAGGCAGGCGTGATGGCTCCCACCTGCCTTGGGAGGCTGAAACAGGCAGACCGCTTGAGCTCAGAAGTTACAGACCAGTCGGGGCAACATAGTAAGGCTCCCTCTCCACAACAAATAAACTAGCCAGTTGTGGCGGTGCATGCCTGGGGTCCCAGCTACTCGTGAGGCTGAAGCAGGATCAGTTGAGCCTGGGAGGTCAAGGCTGCAGTGAGCTCTGATCATGCTACTGCACTCCAGCCCAGGTACAAGAGCAAGTGTCTCAGCCACCACCACAACAAAACCCTAACCATCTTCCATCAGAGAGCTCTGAGAATTATGACCTGGTCTGAGATGCTTTATGAATGCCGCCCAGGATGGTGCCCAATACACAGAGGATGTTCCATAAACGGGAGTCCCTTCCTTGCTCATATTTCAGGTTCCCGCCATCTTTTCCCAGTGGCCCCAGTACATAATCATTACTAGTTATAAACATGCAGACATCAACTTTTCAAATGGACTCTCCCACCTGTTACTTGCCTGCTCACCTCTGCCAAAGTCTCTAGGTTCTTCTACAGTTATCTCTCTCGGCCCTTCCCCTCACACTCCCAAGGATGACACATGGGCACGAAGAGGCTCAATGGTTTCCTACACCTCAGTTCCCCAGGAGACATCGGCTTCATTGAGCCAGTCTTCTTTCGTCCTTATTTGCAAAGAGGCAGCTACAGAGGCTCATTCTTGGTGTCCATGGGCAAATGCCAACAGGAAAGACAAGGCACACACAGCACTCACTAAGCACGGGTGTTAGTGTGAAGCCCATGACTTGCTGCTGCGGTCCAGTTCTCAGGACGCTCGCTCCCTACATCTGCAGTGGTCATATTTGATTTTTTTTTTTTTTTGAGACAGAGTTTCTCTCTTGTCGCCCAGGCTGGAGTGCTGTGGCACAATCTTGGCTCACTGCAACCTCCGCCTCCCGGGTTCAAGCGATTCTCCTGCCTCAGCCTCCCGAGTAGCTGGGATTACAGTCATGTGCCACCATGCTGGCTAATTTTGTATTTTTAGTAGAGACGGGGTTTCTCCATGTTGGTCAGGCTGGTCTGGAACTCCCGACCTCAGGTGATCCGCCCACCTCAGCCTCCCAAAGGCATGAGCCACCACACCCGGTCATACTTGATTATTTTTTAAATTCGAGAACAGTGCTGTCCAATAGAAATATAATGTGAGCCACATATGCAATTTTTTAAATCTAGTAGCACATTTTTAAAAGTAAAAAGAAACAGGTGGAACTAATTTTAATCAAACATTTTATTTAACAAATATATCCAAAATATCATTTTAACATTTCCCTTAAAAATGACAGAAGGCCGGGCGTGGTGGCTCATGCCTGTAATCCCATCACTTTGGGAGGCCGAGGCAGGCAGATCACAAGGTCAAGAGATAAAGACCATCCTGGCCAACATGGTGAAAACCTGTCTCTATTTAAAAATACAAAAATTAGCTGGGCGTGGTGGCACGCGCCTATAGTCCCAGCTACTCAGGAGACTGAGACAGTTGAATTGTTTGAACCCAGGAGGCGGAGGTTACAGTGAGCGAGATCACACCACTGCACTCCAGCCTGGCGCCTGGCGACAGAGCAAGGCTCTGTCTCAAAAAAAAAATAAAAATAAAAATAAAAATGACAGAAATATTTTGTATTCTTGTTTTATTCTGTCTTCAAAATCCATTTTGTATTTTATATTTACAATACATCTCAATTTGGACGAGCCACATTTCTGTGTCTAACAGTCACATATGACCAGTGGCTGCCGTATTGGACAGTACAGCTCTAGCACATTAAAGTAAAACAAACAGCAAAATCTCAGAATTTTGGAAGGTACAAAACTGTGGTCACACAGTTTAGAACTAATTTTCAAGCAAAGCTGGGCAGATTTGTAAAATTTGAATTCATTTTTAACATTTAAAAATCGAGAGATCTCATACAAATCTGGATTTCTGGGCTTCTCATTTAAAACCTGGAGATCTGGCAGCACGGGCTCACACTTCCTCTTGCTAACAACCTGCTGTTGCTGAGAAGATGAAACATATTTGCCATGATCCCCAACCCCTCCCTGTTGAGCTACATTCATTGCACTGCACATTCTTTCCTTTTTCTTTTATTTTTCTTCTTTTCAGTACCCGTGTGGACTTAGAAGCATCTGAGTTCACAAACTCCACTTTCTATGAAGCACGCAAGGTCATACTTGGATGGTTCATTGAAGAATTACTCATTTGGGCCATCTTTATGCTTGCTACCTACATTACAGTAGAATGTGACAGCAAGAAAAGAAAGAATAAAATGAGACACAGGATGGAAATGCAGACCCTTTAGCACCAAAGTACCAATGCCCATGAAGCAATTATGGATGAAAGACAAGGAAAATAAACTATATTTTTAAACAGAGAATATATACTTGGCAGAATTAATATAATTTTCCTTGCATACATAGTTTTGCTGTAGACTGTTACTTGGTGATATAAACTTTAATGGAAAAAAATTCTTAATGTCATATTTCAGAGAACAAACATCACCTACTATAAAATTTTAGATGCAGACACAAAATGTTTCCGATTTAAACACAAACTCAGTAGACCTTTTTGAAGAATTGTCAAGGATTTCTGATTGGTAATTTTCCATGGTTTAGTTGGAAACATGAGTTGACTTTGCACGGATGGCTAGAAATCACTTTTTAATAGTTTGAAGAATTATCTGTAAGAAACACAAATGTAGAAATGCAGCTAGGCTATGCCAAAGTCATGGTGGAGAGAGGGGAGGTGGTCATGTTGATCCACAGCTCAAGAATGTGTTTGGGATTTAACGGACACTAGTGATCTGCCTCTTAAACAGCACAGTAGGGAAATTTGTCCACTTTAAATCTTGGAATGAAATAAGAATAAAAGTTAAAAGCCTTACGGAAGGGAATGCACGTAGGAACAGACATCAGAATGATGTAGGAAAAATGGTAACAGAGAACAAGGAAGCAAAAGGTGATGAGGGGTGACTGAGGGGTGATGTCTATCTGCCGTGGATGAAATTGGTCATACTGTCATAGAGTCTTCCGGTCTCTGGTCTCATCTAAGCTATTTCGTCTCCTCTAAAAGCTGATTTTAGGGTGTGGCTCAAGATGCATCAGGATTCTCAGGAGATCTTACCAGTTGAGGACTCTTCTTATGTACCTGAAATCCTATAAGTTATTGACCCTTTACATGGTTCTTTCCCTGTTCCTCACTAACAAGGCACTGGGTCTTGGGAAGATCTTCATACACCTAATCTTGAGGTAGAGAGAAAAACTCTTCTATCCCCGATAGAATTAGAAGAGAAAAAATAAGAAAGACTGAGGGTAAGCATGGGCAGCAGAGTTAAGAGAGAAATCGCAGCAGAAGACCACCTGGTGGAGCCCAGCTGAGGAAGGCTGAGCTTTTTACCATTTTGAAAAAGAGGCACTATTGACATGCCTCAGCCAGAAATGCTCCCTACCATTACCATTGTTTTGGATTCGACCAAGGAATTCCTCTTTTATTGCAGGTTTCTACTTCTACTTATGTCAGAGAAGCACCAATCCGACCAACACTCCTCACATAACAACTTTTAAAACTGACCCAGATATTAAACACAGATTCCTTAAAGCATAGTAGAGCAACTGAAAGTTCATGCTTGGAAGAAGAGAATGTCACCAGGTGAGTTTCCCATTTTTCACAGCTCCTTGCCTGAAGGCAAGTCCCACCTGGTACCATAAAGAGTCACAGTATTACTGTTTTTGAAAAGTCAAAAAACAGATTGGCGCAAACTCAGAAGTTAGAAAGTAAGAGAAAAACATCCCAAAAAGGAGAGAGCCAGAAAAGGGGAGCTACAAATTTTGTACATAAATTCTGCCCAAATCTCTGATTAACCTTTGAACTGTGTGAGCTGCACGTGTGGGGAAAGCTCCTACCGGTCCGTCTAAGGCTAAACAGTCTAATCAACATCAACTGCCTAATACATAGGAGACCAAAGTTGAGTCTTTCATCCAAACTCACTGCTTACTAAAGCAAACAAACAAACAAAAAATCAATAGTTTTCAGAGAAACATAACAGAATCCAAAATCTTTACAACATATTGTTGACTGTATCCAGACTATAATCCAAAATCACTAGACATACAAAATGTAGGAAAATGTGACCCATACCAAATAAAAAACAATCAATAGAGACCAACCTTGACATGACTCACCTAGTGAAATTAGCAAAGATTTTAAAGTAAAGCAAAGGCATTAAAATTATGCTCAAAGACATAGAAGAAAATATCCTTATACTAAATGAGCAAATAGAAAATCTCAGCAGATATCTACTATAAAAAAGAAACAAATAGAAATTCTAGAATTGAAAAGTACAATATATGAAATTTAAATACAAAATTCACTAGATGTGCCTAAAATCAGACTGGTGATAACAGAAGAATCAATGAACAAGAAGATAGGTTAATAAAATTATTCAATCTGAAGAATAAAGAGGAAGAAAAGAAGTTTTTACATAAAAATAAATGGAGCCTCAGGAATCAATGGAGACAATATCTGAAGGTCTAACGTAAATAAAATTGGACTCACAGAAGGAGAGAAGAGAATGAGACCCCCCCAAAAAAAAAAAACTAAAGAAATATGGGCTGGGAGCAGTGGCTCATGTCTATAAGCCCAACACTTTGGGAGGCCAAGGCAGAAGAATATCACTTGAGCCCAGGAGTTCCAGACCAGCCTGGGCAACACAGGGAGAACCCCATCTCTACAAAAAATAAAATAATTAGCCATGGCCAGGTGCCGTGGCTCAGGCCTGTAATCCCAGCACGCTGGGAGGCCAAGATAAGAGGCTTGCTTGAGCTCAGGAGCTCAAGACCAACCTGGACAACATAGCAAGACTCTGTCTCTATCTAAAATTTAGAAACTAGCTGGTTGCAGTGTCACATGCCTGTAGTCCCAGCTACTCAAGAGGCTGAAGTGGGAGGATCACTTGAACCCAGAAGGTTGAGGCTGCAGTGAGCCATGATCACACCACTGCACTCCAGCCTGGGTGGCAGAGTGAGGCTCGGTTTCTAAAAAAATAAAAAGAAAAACATGGCTGAAATTTTTTCCAAATTGTAGCTTAAAAATATATACATTTACAGATTGAAGAAGCTCAATATACTATAAGCAAGATAAATATAACACAAACTCCATCTAGGCATGTTATAATTTAACAGGTGAAACCAATGGTATTTAAAAGCAGCAAGAGAAAGAGAACACATTTCACATAGGGGAACGATGCTATAAAAAAATCATGGCTGCTTTCTTATCAGAAACAATGCAAGCTAGAAGACAATCAAACAACACTTTTAAAGTAGTAAGACAGCTGGGTAGAGTGGCTCTCACTCCTGTAATCCCAGCACTTTGGGAGGCCAAGCAAGAGGATTGCTTGAGCCCAGGAGTTTCAGACCAGCCTGGGCAACACAGCAAGACCCAGTCTCTGTTAAAATAAAATTTTATTATTTTTGAAATGTTATAATTAATATTTAAAATAAAAATAAAGTAGTAAGAAAAAGATATTGTCAACCAAGAATCCAGCAAAAATATCCTTCAAGAATGAAAGCAAAATAAAGACATTTTCAGATAAAACAAATCTAAGAGAATTTGTCACTAGCAGATCTACATTACTAAACCTATAACAAAAAAAAAAAAAAAAAGGAAGGAAGTTTTATAAAATAACCGGAAGCCATACCAGATGGAAATGAAGATCTCAGAAAAGAAGAGTTACAGAAATGGCAAATATGTGGGTAAATATAAAAGATTATTTTAAATACCTTTAAAATATATATGACTTTGTAAAGCCAAAATTATTCCAAGATTCTTACATTTTATGTGAAATGATACAATGTTAATTCTATGTAGACTGTGAAAAGTTAAGAATATGCATATTGTAACTCCTAGGACAATCATTAAAAAACAATATGAAGGAGAATAAAAAGTCACTAAAGTGAAATTCAAAAAAAAATTTAGTTAACCCAAAAAGAGGCATAAAAAGAAGAACAGAGGGGAAAAAAGAGAAAAAGAAAAACCAAAAAACAGAAGAAACAGAAAATAAAATCGTGGACCTAAATTCAACCATATCAATCATTATATTAAATGTTCATGGAGGCTGGGCACAGTGGCTCACGCCTGCAATCTCAACACTGGGAGGCCAAGGCAGGTGGATCACCTGAGGTCAGGAGTTCAAGACCAGCATGACCAATATGGTGAAATCCCATTTCTACTAAAATACAAAAATTAGCCGGGTGTAATGGCATGTACCTGTAGTCCCAGCTACTCAGGAGGCTGAGACAGAGGAACTGCTTAAACCTGGGGGGCAGAGGTTACAGTGAGCCAAGATCATGCCACTGCACTCCAGCATGGGTGACAGAGTGAGTCTCCATCTCAAAAAAAAAAAAAAAAAAAAGCTAATGGACTAAAAATACCAATTTAAAAGTAAAGATTGTCAGAATTGATTTATACCAAAAAATAATAACATAAAAGACTGTATGCTGTCTATAAGAAACACACCTTAAATATGAATATACAGATAGCTTTAAAGTAAAAATATGTTTTAAAAAAAAAGATATACCAAACAACAAAGCAAAAAAAGGATATACTAATATCACACTAAGGAATATTACGAGAGATAAAGAAGAACGTATCATAATGATAAAAGACTCCATTACTTGAGAAATCATAACAAAATATGAATACATGTAAATGTCAAAATGTGAATATGCTTAAAACAGAGCCTCAAAATACGTAAGGAAAATTTGACATAAAGAGAGAAATAGGCCAGGTGTGGTGGCTCACGTCTGTAATGCCAGCACTTTGGGAGGCCAAGGTGGGCGGATCACCTGAGGTCAGGAGTTTGAGACCAGCCTGGCCAACATGGTGAAACCCCCATCTCTATTAAAAATACAAAAGTTAGCTGGGTGTAGTGGCAGGCACCTGTAATCCCAGTTACTCAGGAGGCTGAGGCAGGAGAATTGCTTGAACCCGGGAGGTGGAGGTTGCAGTGAGCCGAGATCGTGCCACTGCACTCCAGTCTGGGTGACAACAGTGAAACTCTATCTCAGAAAAAAAAGAGAGAGAGAAACAGACACATAGCACTCATAGCGGCACTTTGATATCCTACTCTCAATATTAAACAACTATACAAAAAAATAATGACAAAGATGATCTGAACAATACCATGAAACATTTGACCTAATTGATATTTATAAAACACTTCCCCAATAACTGCAGAATACATATCCTTTTATGCTTCAAGGTACTTTGAGGCCCTCAAGTTCTTGCTGAAGGATAATAAAGGCCCACCCTGCTCCCCTGCATTTGATACATCCCATTGCCTTTATGCAGAGCAGTAAGCCATTCAGTCATTCAGAGAAGGATGGAGGGGGAACTGATCAAAAGAACACTGCTAAGCTTTATGACAAGAAATTAGTCAATAAATATAAAGCCTTAGAACAGTACCTGGCACTTAGCCCTGTACTAGTATCAGCTAAAGTCGTTATGACTACCTGGAAGTACGGGAGAGAAGGGAGATCTGGCATTAGGATAACAGAGTGGAGGGGTGTCCTAAAGATGAATTATAGGGAGAATTATTCCTCCTGCGTAGGGAGAGAAAGCAGGTCCACAGAGATGTCACAAGAATGACTCCTTTCTTTTTTTTTTTTTTTTTTTTTTTTTTTTTGAGATGGAGTTTCACTCTTATTGCCTTTGCCCAGGCTGGAGTGCAATGGCGCGATCTCAGCTCACTGCCACCTCTACCTCTCCGGTTCAAGTGATTCTCCTGACTCAGTCTACTGAGTAGCTGGGATTACAGGCATTCACCACCACACCTGGCTAATTTTTGTATTTTTAGTAGAGATGGAGTTTCACCATGTTGGCCAGGCTGGTCTTGAACTCCTGACCTCATGATCCGCCCACCTCAGCCTCCCAAAATGCTGGGATTACAGGTGTGAGCCACAGCACCCAGCCAAGAATGACTCCTTTCAGAGTGACTCCAGACTGATAAGGAGCTATGGGCATGTATAAGCTGCAGGTAGTTCTGGCTTTAGTTGCTTTCCAGAAGCTGACACTGGCTCCCTCCTCCCAGGAGAGAACTGTGAGAATTCCCTAGGGTGACAGGGATGGAGCTTTTTGATTTTGTTTTTGTTATTTTTGTTTTGTTTTGTTGCACAGCTTTGTGTGGTTGAGGTCTGGGGGCTGGAGGGAAACATCTGAGGAGGCAGCCAGAGAACATGGGGGAGCTGTTGGAGGCCTGCTTTTGTGTTTCCCCCACCACAGCATGGGTGTATGGGTCCTATACCCACTGGAAAGACCCAGACCTGTGGTCCAGGACCCTCAGGAGTAAGATAAGAATTCTGGTCTTATGAGGATCTGAGAATACAGGTAAGGTTCCCTAACCTCGGGCAGTCACTATGAAGGTCCAGATTGCTGTCCTTTCACCACCCCACCCTACCCCACCAAGATCAAAGCACAGTCCATGCCTCTCACATATATCTTCTTCACTCTGAACACTGAGGCTTTGGCAAGTGAATTGAGTAAGTTGTGTTGGAACAGGTTATTGGGTGTAGTTGCTGTTACAATTGTGGGAAAAGGCCAAGATGCTCAGCAGGCCAGTCTAGAAGGGTAAGACCATGCAGGACTCCTGCAGTACTGAGCATCCTGGGCTGGGCAACACATCTCGTCTCTTTGCCATCCCAGGTCCTGGGAGAAAGCAGAGGTGGCCTGCCTCAGGGAGGCCACCATACTCTGGAGAAAGGAGATTTATTCCAGTACCTCTAGTTAGAAGTGGAGTCTTCTACAAGTATTCCTCTCCCCTCTCTGTGGAGATGCCTATAATCCCACCATGGAAATATGTGCCCATGCCCAACTGAGGCCCAAACTACATCTGGTCAGCGTCATACTGAAAGAAATAAAGACCTAGATCTATTACCAAGGTGTCTGGGAGGACTACCACGGGGCAGCAGGAGTACTGGAGCAGCCGGCCCACTTTCCAGATGAGCAGTGGCACGACCACAAGGATCAGCATGAAGCCAACAAAGGCAAACAGGGCCAGTGCCAGAGGAATGGCCTCTCCTGGAAACAAAAGATAAAAACCGCTTAGAAAACAGCAGTGAAGGTTAAATCTTCAATCCTGAGCCTCCCCCAGTTTCCTGGAGTTGACTCTGCACATTGACCAGGACGACAGATACCAAGATCCTGAGATTTGATGTGTGCTTTAGTGACCAAAATTATCATCATTAAAAGCATTTTTCTAGAATCCAGATTAAGGCATGGCTTCCAGAAAGCCCCAGGGAAGATTAAAATCTTTTTCTTGTGACATGAAAGGGAGGAGCATCATGTGTGAAGCCAGTAGCTGTGTTAGCACGTACCTTGGCGCCACTGCCAGGAGGAAGGCAGAGTGCCAGGCCCTGGACAGGATGAGGGGGAGGTACTGAAAGACAACAGCGCAGAATGGGGCTGGGCGGTAACTCAAAACAAAGTGTGTTTCACAATTCACTCTTGGCATTGATTCACGTTATAGAGGAAATGGTTCAGAAAATAGATAATAACTACAAGATATGAAGCCCCCATTTTGTGTGCTAGGATTACTACAGCCTTCCAGAACTATGCTAGGGGCTAGACATGTAGTTGCTTGTTCTTCACAATAAGTGTGAGTATCCTTGCTTTCATAGAAGAGGAATCTATGCTCAGAATGTTTAAGTGACCTACCACAGGTCACCCAGGTAGGACTGGCTTTGAAGCTCACAATCATTCTACCAATAAATGTAGCAGAAAAGGTTAGATCTGAGCATCTGGAGATGTGGAAGAGGGGACAGGTTATTTTCCCATCTCTCTGTTCTGTGTAACCTTGAGCAACTCAATTAGCCTCTCTGGCCCAGGCTACTCACCTGCAATGTGAAGGGTAGCCCAGCCAATGAGACTGGAATAGCTGGGGGCACTGTATATTATTTCAATGGTTTTGGAAAATATTTGGGGGGTACACATCAAGAGACACACAAATGTTCATAACGTTTCATCCCCTTCTGCAATTTTTTTTTTTAATTTTTGAAGGTACATAGTAGGCATATATATTTATGGGGTGCATGGGATGTTTTGAGACAGTCATGCAATGTGAAATAAGAACATCATGGAGAATAGGGCAGCCATCCCCTCAACCATTTATCTTTTAGGTTACAAACAATTCAATTACACCCTTTAAGTTATTTTAAAATACACAATTAGGTTATTGTTGACTATAGTCAACCCTATTTTGCTATCAAACAGTAGGTCGTATTCATTCTTTCTGTTATTTTTGTGCCCATATCCCCACTTCTCCCCAACTCCTGAAATTTTAATTCCAAAAACTAATTCCAAGGAAGGAAACAATTATATACATCAGTTCTTAGCAACATCTGAACTAGAGCAACAGCCTTTCACTTACATATATTGACATATACATATGCATTGGGTTTTGTTTGTGTTTTTGGGGTTTGTTTGTTTGTTTGTTTGTTTTTGAGATAGAGTCTCGCTCTGTCATCCAGACTGGAGTGTAGTGGTGCAATCTTGGCTCACTGCAACTTCTGCCTCCTTGGTTCAAGCGATCTTCATGCCTCAGCTTCCCAGTAGCTGGGATTACAGGCATGCACCACCATGCCTGGCTAATTTTTGTATTTTTAGTAGAGACAGGGTTTCATCACATTAGTCAGACTGGTCTCAAACTCCTGATCTTAGGTGATCCACCTGCCCAGGCCTCCCAAAGTGCTGGGATTAGAGGTGTGAGCCACCACACTCAGCCCTTTAAAAATGAGGTAGATCCATACATACTGACATGAAAAGATGTTCACAATATACTACTGAGGGAAGACAAGCCAAGTATAGAGTAGTAGGTACAATATCATCCCATCTGTGTATGTGAGCATTAGTATCACACAGATAACCCCTGGAAGATTAAACGTCAAACTCATCAAAGGAAATCTCCGGAGTGGTGTGCGGGAGAATGGAGCACACCTACTTACCTCTTTATTTATTTATTTATTTATTAACATGAGACAAGGTCTCGCTATGTTGCCCAAGCTGATGTTGAACTCCTGGACTCAAGCAGTCCTTCTGCCTTGGCCTCCCAAAATGCTGGGATTATAGGTGTGAGCCATCATGCCTGGCCCTACTTTTTACTTTATATGCTTTGGAGTTGTTTGGATTGTCAAGCAAGCTTGACTTGCACAATTTTAAAAACTAGTATAAAATAGTAATCAGGAAATCTACATGAAAAATGTTATGGATATGCTATTTGTGAAAAAGCAGGCACAAAATGTGTATTAGAACTATGGCATGTGCCTACGCATGACAGTGACTGAAGGATGGTGCACTGAATGAGCCGCGTGTGGTGGTTCACACCTGTAATCTCAGCCCTTTGGGAGGCCAAGGCCCAGGCAACACAGCAAGACTCTATCTGTACATATAAAATAAATTGCTTTAGAAAGATAAATAAATAAATAAATGTACTACATATTTAAGATAATTAGTGTTTTAAAAAAGATAATAGCTCTTTTTTAAAGACTAAAAAGCTATACACAAAAACATAACTAATGAGGTTTGAGTGACATATCATGGGATGTAAGGTCTTGTTCGGTTTTGCTTCTTTTCAAAGTGTTTTTAAACACTGCAGGTTTTCTCACTTTAAAATATTCAAGAGAAAAAAGTAATTCAAACAAGAGGATTCTCTAGACTTCCCTAAGGTCCCTTCCAGATGAAAAAAGCTGTAGTGTTACACAATGTGGGCCACAGTCTTCAGAGGGTCCAAAGTCTGACCCTCTGCAGCCTGTGGCGGCTCTGATTCACAGGTAGTAACCACCTGGTAAACCAGTCTTGCAACATCTGGCCCCCAGGCCTAGGAAGCTTTAAGGGGGAAAGTGTTTCAGACAGCTGCTTGAATAACCCCACCCAGCCCCAGGGTGGACTCCCACCTCTAGGGGAATCAGAGTGACATGCATACTTTCACCATAGGAACCCACCCAGCCTGTGAGGCAGGTCAGTGAACCAAAGGAAGCCAGCAGGCCTCTGAGATGTGCCAGGAGAGGCTATCACCTGTGTGGGGCTCCAGGGAGAAAGAAGCCATCCTTACCTTGCACCTCCACACATTCTGTCTGGCTGAAGGCGCTGTACCTCCCAATGACCTTCACGAATGTCTGGGCCTTCACACAGTATGCAGCCCATGGCTCCATGGTTTCCAGGTGCACTGGAATACCCCCACTCCTCACCATTTTGACATGTTCCTTTGGGAGACCAGAAAACACAGTTAAACACAGAAAACACAGGGTGCTGTAATTCCAACACTGGTAGGTCAAGGTGGGCAGATCACCTGAGGTCAGGAGTTCAAGACCAGCCTGGACAATATGGTGAGACCCTGTCTCTACTAAATATACAAAATTAGCTGGGCGTGGTGGTGGGTGCCTGTAATCCCAGCTACTCAGAAGGCTGAGGCAGGAGAATCGCTTGAACCCAGGAGACAGAAGTTGCAGTGAGCCAAGATCATGCCACTGCACTCCAGCTTGGGTGATACAGCAAGACTCTGTCTCAAAAAAAAAAAAAAAAAAAGAGAGAGAGAGAAAGAAAAAAGAAAACACAGTTATTCCCAGAAGAAAAAAGAAAACACAGTTATTCCCAGAAGGCAGCAGGACTGGAAAGGGCATAAAGTGCTGGGAAGGGAAGTTGCAGATACTTCCTTTCTGGATGCACAGAAATGTCCCCTCTCACTTATGCATGCATTCGTTCAGGCACTCATTCATTCAATCATATTTATTAAGCACCTACTATGTGCTAGGCACTGCTGTAGGCACAGGGACCTAGCATTGAACAAAATGGACAAAGTCTTCTCTCTCACAGAGCTTACATGGGGTGAGACAGACAATAAAAAAATACACTTCAGGTGGTGATAATGGCTGTGAAGGAAAAAGCAAAGCAAAGAGATGGTGATGAGGACACACCATTTTAAACAGAGTGGTTAGAGAAGCCTTCTCTGATAGGGTAACATTTACACAGAGACCTGAAGGTTGAAAATCTGACTTGAACAGGGGCTTGGCATGGCCACTGCTGCCAGGGAATCAGTGCAGTGGAGCCATGGGCAGCACCTCCTCACTCATCCACCCATCTGTCCACCCATCTGTTCATGCTTCTACCTCCATGCCCCTCCCTGAAGCTGTGCTCTACATCTGAGCCTGTGAAGGCTTGCCTGGACCAAGCCCAGATGACTCAGGTACATGTTCCTTTCTTAGTTCTGGCCCTGCCAGTTACCAAGGGTGGGAAGCGGGCTCCATCCCAGTGAATCTGAGGGAGCCGCATGCTTCCTCCTGCTCAGGCCCTGACCTAACCCCAACACTACTCCATCTTCCTGGCTGGCAATGCCATATCCTACAGTGGGGCCTTGCCTAGCACGGGTAAATACTGGAACCCAGTGTTATACCTGTCCACAACACCTTTCATGGGAAGCTACTCAACCTACAGCCCTCGTTGAATGGGTGGTGGGGCATGTGCTCTGAGTCCAGACACTGCTATAAGATCAAGGGTACCCTTGGCCTGAGAAGGGTCCAATCAGGGGTGAGCTGGCTACCAGAAACCACTGAAGCTTGGCCTGATAAGAAAAGCAAGACCAACTGGATTCTTCTTCTGAGGATTTGGTCTTGGGAAACTGAATACTGAGAGCGAGAAGCAGGGACAAAGGAGAGAGGACCCAGTGAGGAGGAGTCAGGCCTGAGAGGCTTTGAGGGGGCTCAGGGGCCCATCATAGGCATGAGTAGGAAACATCAATGAGGCATCAAAGCCTGGAATAAGCTGGGAAAGGGCCACAGAAAATGTGCAAGAGGGGGCACCAACCAGAGAGGAACAAGGGCCATGGATAAGCAAGGCTGCAGCCTGGCCCTGTGCCAGCTCTGTTCAGAGATCTGTGAGAGCCCCTTATTGCACTGTATTAATCCTTGTGATAAAGCCTATCTTTGCCTGTGCTACCTGGAGTGGGCCTCTAAGCTTTGTCACCATATCAGCTTGGACAGAGGCTCCACAGGTCAGAGTGTCCCCTAGTTCCTGCTCACGCTCCACTCCTTGTACTGCTGCTGCTTGTCTGGCTAGTCTCTCTGTGAAGGCTGGCCTCCCACCTAACCCAGGGTGCAGCACCCTTCCAAAGAAGAAAGCAGCACTCCACCTGGGCATTCTGCATGGCCCACCTGCTCATAGTTGGATGGGTTTACTCATAAGCAGCTCCTGGCTCCTGCCTCTACCTCTGCACCTTGCCAAGATATATACCCTCAGGAGGTTTGTGCCAGCCTTATGTGCTTTTGAAATCATCCTGTTGATCTAGAAACCCTGACTGCTGCCCCTATATGGCTGAGGAGATGAGCTGAGGAGGGAGAAAAAAATTCATTGAAAAGATATTGTGGGTCCAACTAGGTTAGAGTTCAGGGTAAGGGGGCAGCCCCACACTTCAGCAGATCTGGCCTGGAAAGGCTCCCAGCCAAGGCATGGAATGGACCAAGGCAGTTCTTTGGAGAAGAGGCTGATGGGGTGGTCAGCACACTCTCATCTTTTGCACACTTCACCCAGGACTGCTCATCCCCAGGCCGCCCAGGCAGTGAGCACTGCAAGGGCCAGCTTCCCTTGCTCACCCTCAGAGATCTGTGCTTTCTTCATGGAAGCCTGACCCAAAGGCCAAGGCTAGAGTCTCACCTCGGCACCAGGCTCCCTCCTCCAGTAGACCACAAGGAACTCAAACTGGGGCCCCAGGTCCTCCAGCTTAATAACCAGGTGGAAGCCATCCTTGGTGATCTCCATCCCAGGTGGGGTAAGGATGGCTGTTGGCAAAGATAACAGGAGAGTCAAAGCCAGTCCCAGACAAGACTGATTTCCCTGGAACACAATGACTGCGTCACTGGTGGAAATATGTCAGTTTCTGTGGGGAAAGAAGGGAGTCAGCTGTAGCTTCAAGCACATGAAAACAGGTACACAAATACTCTCCTGTACTCAGCAGGTGCTCAGTAAATGCTTTTTGAGTGATGAATGAATGAAAAAACAAATGACAAATACTATAATTCTCTTCCTTTTTAATCCTTTAACTATAATAAAGTCCACCATTCCTTCTCCAGGAGGCACATATACACAAGAAAAGTGACTAAAAACTCCAGTAAACATTATCTCTTGCTCTTTTAAAATTTTATGATCCATGCCCCTCCTCCCACCACTTTTCCAGCAGAAATTGCTCCTCATTTTGGCTCATCTAAGTGAGCAGATGCTATTTTTTAATGCATGCCAAATGCCTATGTGAGCTCAGGTCTATACTGAACAGTCAGGCCCAGTCTTTGCCCCTTAGGAATGAACATTCCTGGCAGGGGCACATGCATTCCCACAACTCACTAGATCTGTGGCATGTATTGGCTGCTGATAAGTTTGACATATCAGCAGATCAGCAGCCTGTGAATGGGTTGGCCATTCTACTCTCAGCCCAATTCTATTTTTCATCTCATATCCTGATTAAGGGATGCTGGCGAGTCACAAGGTTTTTTTTTTTTTTTTTAGACAGGGTCTCACTCTATCACCCAGGCTGGAGTGTGCAGTGGCACTATCATAGCTTACTGCAGCCTCGAACTCCCAGGCTTGGGTAATCCTCCCACCTTAGCCTCCCAAGTAGCTGGGACTACAAGCACACATCACCACACATGCAGCTTTTTTTTTTTTTTTTTTGGTAAAGATGGGGTTTCACCACATTGCCCAGGGTGGTCTTGAATTCCCGGGCTCAAGCAGTTCACCTGCCTCAAGCTCCCAAAGTGCTGAGATTATAGGAGTGAGCCAATGAGCCCAGCCCACAGGCTTTTCACAAATTCCAATAATCAACTCTAGAAATTACAGATTAACACAAACATCACTTTTCATATTGCAAGGTCAAGCAGAGAGGCCCACAGCCCCTGTGGATACCTTCCTATCAGCAGACCAAGAAAAGAAGGGCCCACACAAATAAGTCTCTACTCCCTGGTGACTGGCAGTGGAGAAATACTTGCCTCTCAGATCCAGATACTGCAGGACCAGAAGGACCACCCTGATCATTCCTCTTGGATGAGGAAGTAGGGTGGGGTATGTTTTGGGCTAAATCTGCCTCCCCTGGGGTCAGTGGACACTCAGAAGAAAGGCAGTTCCTGGAGGGAGTTTTCAGAGAACAAAGCATTTCCTCCTCACCTCCGTCATCAGAGAAGTGCATATGCCTGGTTGTTGGAAAGCCACCTGGATAGGGGACAGAAGGACTTGGAAGGTCAGGGCCAACTGTGCAAAACACACTCAGTCTAAAGGCTTCATATGACCACACAGCACCACTAGCACTACCTCCAAAACACCTCCAGAATGAAAAGAGATATTTGACTCCTCAACTTTTCTATCAAATATGATTAGAATTGAGTCTTCTGATCTCCATCTTCATTGAGAACAGAATTAGAGAAAATAATCTGAAGTTAAGGTTCAGAGGAGAATTGCTTGACAGTGTTGGGGCAAGAACCTCTGTCCTATGCATTCTGCATATTTACTCATTTAATCTGCCCAGGAAGCGTTAGAAGGTAAACATTGTTCCTGTTTTACATAGAGATTAAGTGACATGCCCAGCATCACATAGTTAATCTGCAGAATTTGAGCCCACTTCTTTCTACATTTCTGCTTCCCCTGTGTGGGTATGTAGCCTCTTTACTAGTGGATCTCAACCCTAGCTGTACATGAAAATAATCTGGGGAGAATTTTAAACTTCCAGTGAACAAAATGCATGCAGAACATTTAAAACAGACTCTGGGAAAGGGCCCCAGGCATAAGTGATTCTAAAGCTCCCCTGTGACTCAAATGTGCAGTCAAAGTTAAAAACCTCTGTTCTCAATAAAGTTTACCTTTAAGAGTAGAGATCCTCAGCTGGGCATAGTGGTTCATCCCTGTAATCCCAGAACTTTGGGAGGCCAAGGTGGGCAGATCACCTGAGGTCAGGAGTTTGAGACCAGCCTAATCAACATGGTGAAACACTGTCTCTACTAAAAATACAAAATTAGCTGAGCATGGGGGCACATTCCTGTAACCCTGCTACGTGGGAAGCCGAGGCAGGAGAATCACTTGAACCCAGGAGGCAGAGGTTGTAGTGAGCTAAGATCGTGCCATTACACTCCAGCCTGGGCAACAAGAGTGAAACTCCATTTCAAAAAAAAAAAAGGAAAGTAGGCATCCTTTTCAGGATCAAGATCCTTAAATCAAGATTTTTCACATTCCTGGGGAGACGTCTGAGTGGCCTTTTCAAATGGAAGAGGACAAGCTTAATGCCCTTAAGAGATCATGATGCCATCCCAACCCATTTGCTTGGCTTACAGAGGGATCACTTAGAACTCTATCTTCCATCTTCTGATGCATGTACAGACTGCTGTTCCTCGGCTCCCCCTGCAGCAAGCTCTTTTCCTGTTTATACTGGCCTTGTTAAGCACAAGGTGTTACAGAACACCCTAGCCCACATAGTTCTGTAGGCACTCCTTTATCTTTTTATGACCCATGTCTGTTTTACAACAACAGCTGCCAGCCCTCCATCCACATTTTAAAGCCTGAGGTTTTCCAGGACCTTGTCTTCTCTTTGTCCTCAATATCTTGTCCCTAGATAGATATTTCTCGTCTACTTCCAAGCCTTTAGCTGTTAACTTTGTGATGGCCGGGCACAATGGCTCATTCCTATAATCCCAGCACTTCATGAGGCTGAGGAAAGAGAATCACTTGAGCTCAGGAGTCTGAGATCAGCTGCTTCCCTTCCCACTGCCCATCAGCCCTTGCCTCTCTTCCCCACATACACATGTCCTTTTACACAATGGTCATTGCTTGCACTCAGCCATATTTGGTCACCTATCTGGATTCCTCTATTACTTCTTTCTCAGTCCTTTTCCAGGTACCACTACAAAAGAAAAGTTATTTATTTCCCACAGAAGTCATTATAGAAGGGCAACGTTCTGGTGGCTCTGTTAAATGTATAAATCCTCTTGCACAACAAAGCTGCTTACATGTGCAGTAAATATGCAGTTAATGAGACATCAAGTGGGAGGCAGTGTAAGATTTATGGAGACACCATCAGGGGAGGGAGCAGCAGTCCTGGTGCCACCTCCTCACCTCCAGAGCAGCTTTCCTTCCGGGTTCCCAATGTCAGCATCCCCAGCACCTGCACACCCTGACAGAGACAGCCAGGAATGACTTCCAAAGTCAAAGGGTATGAGAGAGAGCAGCATGTGGGAAGCAGTTGGCAACTTTTCAAATGTACCAGTAAGGGTTGTTTGTTTTTACAATAGGCTTTCCAAGACTATTTTGATACTAAAAGAGTCTAGATAGTCTAGGTGAACACGGTTCCTAAAGGGGTGGCTGGTGGGGATGGGGGTGTAAGCAGAGAAATGCCTCACTTGAGTTTCTATTAAAGGGATGCTTCAGGATGCTCCAGGTTGAGGTCTGTGAGCCCAGTGTGGCCCTGACACGAAGGTTGTATGGCACAGTGGCCGTGATGTCATCAGTGATGTCACACTCAAGAACTTCAGTGAGTGAGCACCAGCTGCTGGGGATCCAGATGTGGCTCATGTACAGGCTCTCGTACTCCCTGTCAAGGAGAGGAAGGCAGAGTTACACCAGTCCCTCTGACACAGACTCAGTTATGGTTGCAAGTAACTGCCTTCATTCTCCTACTTTTTACAGGTAAGTAAAATAAGTACTTGCTCATTATCCTAGCTCCTCCACCTCCTCCCTCCCAACCATCCATTCTCCCTTACTCCTTTTATTGCCAGATAGGGAAAACTAGGCATAAACATCAGTGTGTCTGGATCCCTTTGGTCTCTTCATCTCCAGGACCATTACCCTAATCTCAGCCGCTGTCATTCCTTGCCTTGCTGTGGTCTCCCAGCTTGCACACCTGCCATTCTCAAAACCATTCATCACTCAGCAGATCACGCTTTTCTCCTGAATGGCTTCCTACAGGACTTGGAATGAGATCCAAACTCTTGCCAGTGGCCTACAAGATGCTTTGGCCTTTTCGCTCACTCTGCTCCTAAGCATGATATTCTTGCCACGCTGGTTATTTCTCCAAAATGTTGAGTACTTTTTGCCCAACAATAAGTGCAAACATGTGGACACCTGCAGAAGACTAGAACCTGCTTGTTCCCAGGGCCAGCTTGTTTTTAGGGTCATAGTTCGTTTTGGCTCCTAGGTATAAGCTTATAGTCAGGAAAAGTAAGGACTCCTCCACCCTTAAAGGATCTGAGTCTCCAGTGATTTATCCATCTCAAGTCAGAGTCAAACCCACTGGACAGTTGACTCACTTTTTAAAAGAACTTCACCAAAATGTGTTATGCACATTTGTCTTCCCAGAAAGTTCACTGTCAAATCCACAGAACAATTTCCCTTGCTTCTTCAACTCCTTCAATGCCTATGCAGGCAGAGCGGGTAGATCATTGGGGATAATCTATCCCTGGGCTCAAAAAGCCACCTTAGGCTCAGAAGTAAGGGCTATGCCTTCAGGAACCAACTTCTGCCTAAGGGAGAAGAACTAAAAAAAAAAAAAAAGCAACTCACCCCTGGTATTCAACAGAATAGTACACTGTTTCTCCAGGCACAATCACTGGACTCCACATCAAGAGATGCTTCATGTTGGTTGACAGTACAGAGAGGTTCTGAGGGGCAGGCAGAATGGCCACTTCATCTAGGATTAAAGCAGATAGGCTGGCTGACAGGTAGGCTCGTAAAGGGGGAATGCCATAGCTTCAAATTAGTGTCTAATGAAAGGCCCCACCTGCGGAGGTGGCAGTGAGCCGAGATTGCACCACTGCACTCCAGCCTGGGCGACAGAATGAGACTCTGTCTCCAAAAAAAGAAAGGCCTCACACGTTTACAAACCAGAAACAACTCTAATTTTATCATACTTATGTTAATGCTCAATTTTTGCTACCATCTTGTAATTCTGACTTTGTTGATAAATGACATATCAATATTAATAATAATGACTAATATTTATTGAGTACTTACCATGTTCTATCTAGGCCATGTGCTGGATTGTTACACGACTGTCTCATTGAACCCTCATTACCATACTGGGAGGTAAAGATGAGAAAACTGAGTCACATTATTTATGACTCTTGTGTTAGACTGACCTGGATCCAGGCCTTGACTCTGCCACTTATTATGCAGCCTTAAGCAAGCTGCATAAATATGAGCCTCTTAACCATTCATGGAAAACTCATGCAGACTACTACAACATTCTCATCACTGCCTCTCCTGCTACTGCCATCCTCAGATGCCAAAGCACATCCTTTCATGCCCCTCAACAAGGCCAAATGGGGCATCAGCTGCTAGGTGGGAAGTACAGGCTCAGATTTGCTATGAAGAGAGCCCATTCAAGTGGGACACCAAGCCAGCTCTGCAACTCTACCCCAGAAAGACTGCAGGCCCCTGAGCCAGTCTGAGACACAAGTATGCCCAGAGTGTGCCCAGACACAGTATGCCCAGAGTATGCACACAGTGGGTCTATGATTTGCAGAGAATGAAAGAGGCCTATGAAGCTAAATGTGCTCATAAGGACTTTGGGCAGCCACAAAGCCTAAAAGCTCATCCTCGCATGTCATCCCAACGTGCAGTCTGCACTCTGCTATGTTCCTTCAAATACCCAACACCTGCCTCCCTTTGCTGTTACAGTACAGTGATAGCATCAACAGCATAGTGAGGGTGGGGCTGGGGTCCTCATATGAGACTTTTCATCTCTGTGCCTATTGCCGGATTGGCACCTGCTGTTCGTTATCAAGCCCTGTGACCACAAAGAGATGGAAGGCTTCTGGGGACACCCCACCTGGTTTCCCTCTCCCTTCTCTAATGTAGGCCCTAGTGACACACCTCCATCTCACCCTCAGCATCCATGGTCTGTTCTGTGGGGAAACACCTGGGGCACCCACAAGGCAGGCTTGCACCCCTAAGCTTGAACTCACCCAAGGGATGGAAAGGAAAAGGGGTAGAGTGGTACAGGAGGACAGGGAATGGTCCCCTCTGACACCTTCCTCTGGTAAATTAAAAAAAAATTCTCTAGCCATCTCCAGGGACATACAATGTAAAATGTTCATTAGAGTTAGACTGTCTGAAGCCAAAGATAAAGAAAAAATCTAAAAATAGCTAGAAAAAAAGCATCTAATCTGATGGAAACCCCATCAGACTGAGAGTGGATTTCTCAGCAGAAATGGCACAGGCCAGAAGAGAATGGAATGATATATTCAAAGTGCTGAAAGGAAAAAAAAGAAAAACCTGCTAGCTAAGACTATTATATCTGGCAAAACCATCCTTCATAAATCAAGGTGAAATTGTCTTTCCCAGACAAATAAATGTTGAGGGAATTTGTTACCAATAGACCAGACCTACAAGAAATGTTCAAGGGAATCCTAAATCTGGAAGTGAAAGAATGATATTTACCATCATGAAATCACAAGAAAGTATAAAACTCACTGGTAAAGCAGTCACACAAAGGAGGAAGAGAAAGGACTCAAATGGAACCACTACAGAAATCCACCAAAACACAATGAACAATAAGAGAAAAAGAAAAAAATAAATAATATGTAAAACAGAAAAAAATTAACAATATGACAGGAAAAAACCTCACACATCACTAATAACCCTGTATATAAATGGATTAAATTCTCCATTTAAAGGATATACAATGGCTGAATGAATGGAAAAAAAAGTGTTCCAACTATATGCTGCATACAGGAAATTCACCTTACCAGTAAAGACATATATGGATAGAAAGGGATGGAAAAAGATATTCTACACAAATGAAAACCAAAAGCAAAGAGTAGTAGCTATACTTATATCAATAAAATAGACTTTAAGTCAAAAGCAATTTAAAAAAGACAAGGCTACTATACAGTGATAAATGGATCAATCCAGCAAGAAGATATAACAATTCTAAATATATGTGCACCCTATACTGGAGCACCCATAGTCAGATCTAAAGAGAAAGACTGCAGTATAATGACTGGGGAAGAGGGACTTCAACACCTGACTCTCAGCATTAGACAGATCATCTAGACAGGAAATCAACAAAGAAACATTGTTCTTAAACTCTGCTTTAGACCAAATGGATCTAACAGATATTTACAGAACATGATATCCAACAGCTGCAGAATATATATTCTTTTCATCAGCCCATGGAATATTCTCCAGAATAAACCATATGTTAGGCCACAAAACAAGTGTCAACAAATTTTTAAAAATCAAAATTCTATCAACTATCTTCTCAGACCACAATGGAATAAAACTAGAAATCAATACCAAGAGAAGCTTTGTAAACTATACAAATATATGAAAATTAAATAACATGATCCTGAATGACCATTGGGTCAACAAAGAAACTAAGATGGAAATTTTTAAATTTCTTGAAATGAATAAAAATTGAACACAGCATACCAAAATCTATGGGATACATCAAAAGCAGTAATAAGAGGGACATTTATATCAATAAATGCTTACACTGAAAAAGCAGAAAGATTAAAAATTAACAATCTAACAATGTACCTCAAGGAACTAGAAAAGCAAGAACAAAGCAAACCCAAAATTAGAAGAAAGAAGGAACTAATAAAGATCAGAGCAGAACTTAATGAAATAGAGGCTAAAAAAATACAAAGGGTCAAGGAAATGAAAAAAATAGATTTCTTCAAAAAGATTAACAAAATTGATAAACCACTAGCTAGACTAAGAGAAGAGAGGAAACCCAAATAAGGAAAATCAGAAATTAAAAAGGAGACATTATAACTGATACCACAGAAAATCATCAGAGACTGTTATGAACAACTATAGGCTGACAAACTGGAAAATCTAGAAGAAATGGATAATTCCTGGACACATACAACCTGCCAAAATTAAATCAGGAAGAAAAAGAAAACCTTAATTGATGGATATGAGTAGCAAGATTGAATCAGTAATAAGAAGTCTCCCAACAAAGAAAAGCCCGGCATCAGATGGATTCACAGCTGAATTCTACCAAACATGCAAAGAAGAACTATATTAATATCAATCCTCCTGAGACTATTGTAAAAATCAGAGACAAATAGGACTGTATTAAACAAAAAAGCTTCTGCACAGCAAAGGAAACAATCAGTGGAGTAAAGAGACAATCTGTTGAATGGGAGAAAATATTTGCAAACTATTCATCCATCAACAGAGTAATATCCAGAATATATAAAAAACTCAAATAACAACACTAAAAAAATAAAAATTAAAAAAGTGGGCAAAAGAAAGACATGAGTAGACATTTCTCAAAAGAAGACATACAAATCGCCAACAGACATATGAAAAAATGCTCAATATCACTAACCATCAGAGAAATGCAAGTCAAAACCTCAGTGAGATATCATCTTACCCCAGATCAGAATGGTTATTACTAAAAAGACAAAAAAAAAATGTTGGTGAGGATGCAGAGCAAAGGGAACTGTTACACACTGTTGGTGGGAATGTAAACTAGTATAGCCACTATGGAAAACAGTATGGAGATGTCTCAAAAAACTAAAAATAGAATTACCGTTCCATCCAGCAATTCCATTACACTGAAATTCCTTTGGGTATCAACCCAAAGGAAAATAAATCAGTATGTCAAAGGGATATCTGCCTTTATGTGTTTATTGCAGCGTTATTCACAGTAGCAAGATATGGAATCAACCTAAGTGTCCATCAATGGATGAATGGATAAAGAAAATGTGGTACATATACACAATGGAATACTATTTATTCAGCCATAAAAAGAAAAGGAATCATGTCATTGATAGCAATGTGAATTGAACTGTATCTTAGGCGAAATAAGCCAGATACAAAAAAGACAAATATCACACGTTCTCACTTATATGTGGAAGCTAAACGATTTTATCATATGGAGGTAAAGAGTGAAAAGACAGACAACAGAAACTGGGAAGAGTGAGTGCGTGGCAGTAGGGAGGATGAAGAGAAGCAGGTTAAATGATAAAAACATACAGTTAGATAGAAATGGCCAGCCACGGTGGCTCATTCCTATAATTCCAGCCCTTTAAGAAGCCGAGATGGGAGGATCACTTGAGGTCAGGAGTTCGAGACCAGCCTGGCCAACATGGTGAAACCCCGTCTCTACTAAAAATACAAAATTAGCAAGGTGTGGTGGTGCGTGCCTGTAATCCCAGCTACTCAGGAGGCTGAGGCAGGAGAATTGCTTGAACCTGGGAGGCAGAGGTTGCAGTGAGCTGAGATCGTGCCACTGTACTCCAGCCTGGGCAACAGAAGGAGACTCTGTCTCAAAAAAAAAAAAAAAAAAACAACCCACCAAACAAGAAACATATAGTTAGGGCTGGGCATGGTGGCTCACGCATGTAATCCAAACACTTTCAGAGGCTGAGGCAGGCAGATCACTTGAGGTCAGGAGTTTGAGATCAGCCTGGCCAACATGGTGAAATCCCATCTCAGGCAGAGTTATCAAAATGGCTAAAAGTTTTTAAAGTTACAAAACCAAATGCTAGCAAGGATGCAGAGCAAGTGGATCACTTATACATTGTTGGTGGTAATGTAAAATGATACTTTTCAAAATGGTTTGACAGTTTCTTGTAAAACTAAACATGTAGTTACTATATTATCTAATTACACTCTTGGGCATTTATCTCAGAGAAATGAAAACTTTACATCACATAAGACCTGTACACAAATATTCATAGTCATGCTGAAATCAGCCCAGATGTCCTTCAACAGGTGAATGGTTAGACAAACTGTAGTACCTTCATACCGTGGGAGGAGGAAACAGATTCTCCCCCAAAGCCTCCAGAAGGAATGTAGTATTGCCCATATATTGATGTTAGCCCAGTAAAATGATGAACAGATTAACTGTACTTTGAAATAGTTTCAGACTTACAGAAGAATTGCAAAATAATAGAGAGCTCTCATATACTCTTCACTCAGCCTTCCATATGTACATAATCATAGCATAATCATAGAAATTAAAGATATTAATATTAATGCAATATTATTAACAAAGCTTCAGTATTTAATCAAATTTCATCAGTTTTTCCCCTAATGCTTTTTTTTTCTTTTGCCAAGATCAAATCCAGAATTTTCATTTAGCTGTCATGTCTGGTTAGTCTCCTCCAACCTGTTCTCAGTCTATCTTTGTCTTTTTTATGACCTTAACATTTTTTAAGAGTTGTTTTGTAGAACCTATCTACACATTTTTTTCCAGACACTCGCAGAGAGTACATGATGTCAGTACATCTTATTACTGGTGATGTTAACTGCCCTGATCACTTGATTAAGAAAGTGTCTCTACTGTAAAGCCACCATTTTCCCCTGTGTAGTTAATAAATACATTGGAGGAGATACTTTGTGCAAGTATTCCATTTCTCCTCAAATTTTCACCTATTAATTTTAACATCTACTGATGGATATTTCTTGTAACAATTATTGCTGGGATGTTCTAGTAGTGATATTTTATTTAATTGTATTCTTTTGTTAGAAAGAGATTTTCCTTCTCTACCATTTATTTTTGCCAATATGGACTTGTGGATATTTTAATTTATTCTATAAAGTCCAACATTATTGTTATTTATTTTGTTACTCAAATTGTTCTAGCTTTTGGCCAATGGGAATACCTTCAAGTTGACTGTGTCCTTTTGACTTGTTCCCACCCCTTTTATTTGTGTTATTTTTATTAATAGATTTTTACATTTTTGGAATAATTTTAGGTTTATAGAAAAATTACAGAGGTAGTACACAGCATTCCTATATATCCTTCCCCCAGCTTCCCCGAATGCTAACATCTTATGTAAACATAATACATTTGTCAAAACTAAAAAGCCAATATTGGTACATTATTACTAAATTCCAGACTTTATTTGAATTTCACTAGTTTTTCCACTAAGGTCTTTCTTTCATCCCAGGATCCAATCCAGGATACTATGTTAACTGTTAACTTAGGCCCCCATCCTTTTTTAAGCACTTCATTACTTACCACAAAATGCTCTTGTCTCATCTTGTTTTTTCCCCTCCCAGCCCTGGAATCAATCACTTCTCTAAGGAGCCCCACCCACAGAGTTTTGAAAAAGTCCCAACATCCAGGCAGCACCCTAGAGTAATTCAGAATCTCTAGCTGTGAAGTCCCAGAATTTAGCTTTTAAAAAGTTCCCAGGTGATTCCAAAGTGCATTTGAGATTGGGAACCACTGATCCAGACTTTACTTCTGGTTGCTAAAGAATAATTAAAATTTTATTAAATTCCCAAATGCCAAAGACTTCAGTGTACTTCCTAGCAGACTTTTAGGCTCCCTGAAGACAAGCATTTAAAATCTCTCTAATCAGCACGCATCCCAAAACCTGGTACATAAATGGTGTTAAATGAATGAAAGTCGAACAAGTAAACTAAGCTTTGGCTTCCTTAGGGAAATTAGCCTAGGTCTAACTCTTTTCCTAATCCCTCATTCATCTTTAAATTAGAGCCTTTTTGCTGCTGAACACCTATTTCATAAAACCTTGAGTGAGTCAGTGCAAGGGAAGTAGCATGAAGGCTGCCCACCATAAAGCCCTGGGGCAACCTTCCCAGGCAAAAATCTTTGCATCTTTTCTCTGAAGGACCCTCACTGTGTCTGATGTCCACTCCCCTCATTTGGATCCTCTTTTGCTACCTTTCCCTCCAACAGCCTTTAAGGCAAAAGCATTAGGAAAGGTAGCACCATCTTCTTTATTTCCTTTCCCTTGTCCCTCCTCCCTCCTTCTGGCTTGTTCCAATATCTCAGCTTCTTCTGCAGAGAAGTATGAAGGGCACAGGATCTGGAGCAGACCAAACCATCATCAAATCCCAATCCCCTCACTTACTAGATATATGTACTTGGACACATAACTGAACCTCTCTTAGTCTCTGTCCCTAATATGTGAAATGGGGAGAACACCTACCTTGCAGGGTTCAGGTGAGAAGTCAAGAGAACATTTTTGCTAACGTAAGGCACAATGTGTACTCAGAAATAGCAGTTGTGATTGTCATTATTATTACTAGTGGTAGCAGAATCACCTTCCTGAATTACACACTATCATTTGGGAGGGACAGGGCAAGGCAAATTTCTATGAAAGACAGCCACAACTCTACCCATCTGTCCAGTGATCTAGTAACAAATAGAAGTTCATTGAGTATTTGCAGAATTCATCACAGACAACTACACAATCCAGAAGAAATGGTCAAAACTGCATAAAGGCAACCTCAGCTAAAGCAATTATTTACTGATACCACCATCTCTATAACCAACATAATAATAACTAACATTTAGGGGTGAGGAAATGTTGAAGTCTTCCAAGTGCTTTTGTTTGCATCATCTTATTTAACCACTCACAACCTCAAGGTGGCTATTATGATCATTTCACAGGTAGGGAAACTGATGTTTGAGTCCTGAGCTAGTGAGTGATAGAGCCAAAACTCACACAGGTCTTTCTGGCTCTGACATCCTTGTGGTCTCACCACTGAGGTTTTTTTGGTGTGTGTGTGTGTTTTCTATGTAAGTTTCTAAGTGTCAGAAGTGCACACTCACCTCCAGATCTGTTTAAAACAGGAGTTTTCAAGAAAAGACTTAAAAGACTGGTGTCATGTCAAGTCAAAAAATGCTGGGCTTTCCTCTTATTCAGCCTCACATCTTCTCGTTTCAGCTTAGTGGAGGAATGTTTTCTGGCAACATTTTTATTCCAACAACTAAATAACCAACAAACAAACTAACCAAACAACCAGCACGTTTAGCCTGTGCTAGGGGATGTGGGGACACCAGAAAAGATGCCTAGGCCCTGGCCCTCCAGGCCAGTGCTAGAAAGAGCAGTAACACCCGAAGCTAAAGTACCTGAGGTCAAAGAAGAGTGAGGTCTCAGAAAGATATAGAAGGAAAAGCTGAAGATGGTGCTTCTGGTGGGAAATTATAAATAAAGGCCAGGAGGAGGAAATGAAGGTATAATATGCTGACTGTTAAGCCAGAAGCTGCTTGTAGTCCTTATTTGTTTTCAAGGAGTAGTGAGAAATAGGGTTAAATATAGGATGGGGCCAGAATATGCTGGGTGATGAGACAAACAGCAGAATTTGGACACCATGTGCTGAACAACTGGGAGCTGTGAAGGTTTTTAAGCTAGAAAAGAACACCATAAATTTGATGTTTAAGCCAGTTCTACATCTTTGCAAATTATCTTAGTACTGATTTGTTGCCTGATTTAAACTAAGTAGAATAATTAAATTGTTCTGTGTAAAACACACACACACACACACACACACACACACACACACACACACACACACACAGAGAGAGAGAGAGAGAGAGAGAGAGAGAGAGAGAAAGTACTCCAGGCTCCCATCAACACTGCAAAGTGCCTAGTGTCTTGAGTATCAAAATAAGAAATTTCTCTTAAACGTGATTTGACATGAACAAACATTAAAGGCTAAGGAGTTGCAATTTTAAGACAATAAAGTAGGTAGGCACAAGCAACCAGGAGTGGAGCAGAGAAAATTATGTAATCTCACTGGCAGGGAAAATGTCCCAAACTAAATATTTTTTAAAATGCTATGGAGTACCTTTTCTTCAATGACCAGGAGAGAAATCCAATTTTTATAAGTCTTGTACCCAATATTAAGCTCACAAATTGCCTTTTTATTCATGTGTATTTTGCTAAAATCTTTGTTTTAATCTGTTCTTATAGTTAACATCTCTAAGACACACACAGAAGTCTGACAATACTATATTGCACTCTTTAAAACCAGACAATCTGATAAATAACAAAGTGCACAGAGCTCTGCTTTCATTTATTTTGATGGTTTCTCTCTAGGTTGTTCTGTGGACATTAAGACAGATTTCCAAACAGAATGTAGGCCTTTTCTTTGGGATGTGGGAATAGAAGTTTAGGAGGTGAAAAATCTTTTATAAAACAGACATGAGATATTCTGTACAGATATTTCAACTCTAGGCCCTGGGAAAGTATTTTTTGCCTTCTTAACCTATATTCAAGGCCCAAACTTTTGGATGTATTCTAATTCATACTTACCTGTGCGCAAACATGGAATCAATGCATAGACAAACCACATGAAAAGACTTGTCCAGACTTCTTCTCGAACCATTGTGAAAGTCTGCATTTGGTAGATTCAGTTTGACCTGGAACATTGTTTCTTTCCAGAATGAAGCATTCTGTCCATCTCAGCCGTCTTTCTTCAGAATGCAAATGTTGGAGCTGAGGTCTGAGTCTCAGTGAAGCTTGAATTGTTCTGGAGCCAGCCCAGGAAGCTCAGAAAAGGCGGGCTCGGAAGCACCCTCCTTTCTGCCCAAATCCAGATATTGCATCATGGGGGAGTGGCCTAGGAGAGTTCCAGAGAAAATGTAACTTTAGGGAGCTTGAGAATCTGCCTATGAGCGATACCCGGACCACAGGCTCTGTCCTGGAGGACCTGCACATCCCCAGAAGTCAGTGAGCATGCAGGATTATCTCCCTCCCTCATTGAATAGCTGTCCTCTTCCAAGTTTCTCTCTGTGAGTTCATTCAAACTGGCTACTGACAAGCTCTTTTTTCTAATACATACCCACTTCAGAAAAAGCAGAGATATTTGAAAAAATTTTAAATACCTTTCTAAAAGTACGGAGGTAAAGAAGAATATATAGCTTCACATGTGCATGCATTTGCAAAAAGAAAAGCTGAAAGAAGATATAAGAAATGAACAAGGTTGGTTACCTTGGGTCAGAGAAAGTGGGAATTGGAAAGGTAGAAAAGTGGGAAAGACTTTTGACCAAATATTTTTGTGCATTATTTGATTACTGAGTCAGGTGAATGTATTACTGAAAAATTAAAACTAATTTCAAGAGGTGGAAGAAAAACCATATGATAGGATTTAGCCCCTTAAAATTTAGCCCTTGAAGGATTTTAACCACCCTAATGTTCAAATACGATAGTGGAATAAACATGGGTTCTAGAGTAAAATGTATTTTGGTTCAAGTTTCAGAACTTATAATGTTACCTTAGGAAAGTTGGTCATTTATTTATTCATTCAAGAAACATTCACTGAAGGCCTACTATGTGCTAGTTCTTGGGAATTCAAGTCCATTCTCTCAACAAGAACTTCTCAACTAGTGGAGAAGATGGACATAAGAATAATCATAAATCAATTTTTAAAATGAAGTGACAGCAATATTCATAAGGGGACAGAGGATCACTAAGAAACATCTAACCCAGCCTGTAGGATCACAGAAAGCTTCCTGGAGGAGGTGACTCCAGGACTAGGTATTAAACTCTGAAAAAAAAAAAATCAGTCAGGAATGTTGTTTTTAAGACACAACAAGAAGTTTGGTGCAACAGGAGAACAAGATTGAAATGGCGAGAATTGGGGCTCAATGGCAGACAGAAACAGGATTCTACAGTTTTGAATGCCTTGTTGAGGAACTTGGAATTTCTCCTGAGAGCAATGAAGGTCCAAGGAAGGGTTCAAAGCTCAAATATGGTCATATCATTCCCTGCATTTAAGCTTTAAAAAGTTTGTGACTGGGGTGGAGAAAACAGCACGGGGATGGGGGGAAGACTGAAGGCAGGAGAGCCATGAGGGAACTACGGAAGTGATTTAGGTGAGAGACATGTTGGCCTCCACTAGGTTTCTCATGTCTGTAGAGAGAAATCACCAAATTCAAAAGATAAAGAAGGTAGAACTGACAGATCCTGAATATTGAGTGGATAGGCAGGCTGGGGAGGAGGAGCCAAACATGACTTTCAGGTTCTGAGTTTGGGTAACTGGGTGGATGGCAGCACCTCAAGTGAAATAATGAAGTGGGTGGAGTGCGGTCAGGACAGGCAGGATTGGGGGTGCTGTAGAAAAAGGCTGCATATGTTCAGCTTGAGACATTTGAATTTAGATGCTTATATGGGAAGGGGAGTCTCTAGTATGTAAATAATCTTTGTCTCAGGTTGATTGGTGTCGACTTTTTAGTTGTGTTTCTTTAGGCAAGTCATTTAAACTATCTGCCTTATGGTTCTCACCTGAAAATTGGAACAATTATAATAGTACCTGACTTAGGGCTGTTGTGAAGACTAAGACTTAGAACAGCATCTGGCATGAAATAGGCATACAATAAACATTTGCTATATATCTTTTTACCACACCATGGTCAAAAATCTTGGTGCGTATTTTCCTTGATCCCAGTACTGTTAAGTCAGTGGCCACATCTGTGCTTTGACCTCTGGTCACTAGCTGCTTGTAGTCTCTGTTGGTGCTTCATACATGGTCTCAACGTCTGTCCCCAGTCTTAGCTTCGTTCTCCATCTTGGCTTCCTGATTCCTCTCCCCTAAGTTCACTTCTGCTCACAGTTCCAGCATGTCAAATTTAACAATATAAGCTAATGGATGCTGGATATCTACTATCTGCCAGGAATTGTCCTAAAGGGTTTCTACACTCTATATACATGTCCATATATAATACAACAGATTTGTAAGGTAAGATATGATTTGATTCTCCACTTTTCAGGTGAGGACATAGGGCTCAGGGAAATATAACTTACTGTAGATCACAGAGCTAGTCAGGGATGGAAACAGGAATTCCAACTGAGGTCTGTGAAACTCCAAGCTTTGTTCACTCACCTTAAGTGCCTCCCAGTCAACATCAAAGGAATGCTTCAAAGTGTCTGAAGGACACAGAGAAGTGATCCAACAGATTAGCAAAGGCTTTAGGGAATAGGCAATACCTCAATATGGGGTTCCAAGGATGTACCAGTTAGATACAGGTAGGAGGGGGAGATATGCACACCATTCAGCATTCCTTCTGGGAGAATGATATGAGCAACGGTGAAAAGGTAGAGAGGCATACAGACTGAATTAGAGGATGAAAAGGAAAGTACAAGGAGAAAATGGAAAAAAGAGTAAGACTTGTTTAGCTATGCTGTTGGGGAAGAAGAGTTGTTCACCAAACTTAGAAGTGTTAAGATGGATAGTTAGCTCCACCTGCTCATGGGTCCCTGTCAAGATTCTCCTGTCCAGCACTGCCATGCTCTGGTAAGACAGTACTGCCTGCCAATCCTTCATAAACCATTGTCAGAGAGTCTGCCCTGGATTCAGCACACCTCACCTCAAGGGGTGCTGAGAGATAATGCCATCTGCCTGTCATGGTTTTTGAACAATAATCCTTTTCAAGCCTGGGTCATGACCCAATAAGTAACTCAGACCACCCACCTCTGCGTGGGCTGTATCATCGGGTGAGGACTTCTGGAGGGCTGTACTTCACCCCCTAGCGCCTAACATTCTCGGACAATCCCTGACCCTGATTTTCCCTTTCTCTTCTGGCTTTGAAGTGCTCTTCTGTAGAAAGAGAAGTTGTAGTGTCTTGTCTGTGCAACATGCCAAAACCAAACTATTCTCTATCCTGTTTCCTGCGCTTCTCAGGTTCATTTGTGGTGCCTTCCACAGAGTTGGAGGATCATCCATGTCAGAAGATAAACTGCTGGAAGAATAGACCTATTTCCTATAGCAGGTACAGTTCAGAAATAGGATTCTTTTTCCTCTATTACACTATTTGACACTTAAATCCCTGATATTTAATTATGGAAGGAAAAGCAAGCAGAGAAAAGGTTTTTATGAAAAGGTAGAGGCAACGGGGAGGGATGAGAAGTTTTGTGGCCAAAGAAGAGACCCCTAAGCTCTCTGTGCCCTGCAGGGCTAGGACTAAAATTAAGGGAAGCACCTAGGGTGCAAAATCTGAGGCACTCACTCTTAGGGTTATGCAAGTCCAGGATAGGCCCTGTGTCCTGGAATGAACTATGTGGTCAACTACTACATTCCAGTAACCTTCCTTTCCCCTACGTAACACAGAATAGTGTGCATTAAGATTCTTAAATAGCTATGTTCTGTGTTTTAGCACTTGTGACAGTTGTCTCAATTTTTTCTTTCTAGAAGTAACACAGGGAATTTAAATAGCTGAATTCCTCTTGTCTTTAGACTCTTCTAATTCATGCTTCCACCAAGTCTGTTCCAGGTGGAATTTCTACACACTTTTAGACTCTAATTTTCAGGGTTCCTGCATTCCTTTTTCACTTCTAAAACACTTCAGTTTTTCAATTTCCTCCCAAATGTTTATTGTCTGGTCATCAGGAATTTAACCTCCAGGGTTTCCTTAGGGTGTGATCAATTAGAACCCTTAAGTTGGCCAAACTATCCTCTTTCTGTAATTATTTTTTTGCTATCTGACATCACCCCAAAAAACTCCTTTTAAGATGGAGAATCAGGGTTTATTCAGAATAGCCTTCTGTAATTAAATGTTCCACATTTCAATAAAACAAATACCATTTTAGGCAAATTTAAAATCTGAAAACCAGAACTCTATAATAGTGACGCTCTACATAATTTTCAAATGATTTTGGTTGCCATATTTTACTCAGTCACTGGTTGCTCCTAGTCATCAGTGATTCTATGAAGTGGAGCACACAGTATACTCAAAGGTCAATGTTATCAGAGGCCTCTTTTTATTGTCCTATATAATTAACACCCTCACCCTCACTCTTCAACCCTCAACCTGCTCTATTTTAATATTTTAATTCAGAGCTCTTCTCCGTTAGGTATTACATCATGAAAATATAAATTTTATGAAATTTATGAAAGCTTTGTCCATTTTCTTTTCCATTACTAGAACAGTCTCAGCTTAGCAACAAAATATGTAAGACGAGTTGGTTGGATAAATTATGAGTATCTCCAAAAACTATTTAAACATACAATCATATACAGAGAGATGTAACAGTTCAAAAAAAATTTCATCTTGACATTGTCATATGCCCTGATGAATTTGTTCTCTATAACATCCCCTTGTATAAAACGTCAAGTTTTACATTACTTCTCCAAGAGAAACCATCCTTATTCAAGGATTACTAATTTTCCTTCATAAGTACTCAAAAAATATCAATTTAATAACCATTCCTGTATTTAGCCTAAAATAGACAACACAATAGTCCCATTCTGGAATTCACCTTTTTGTCTCAATAATTTCACGAAGACTATCTATCTGAAAAGTTTCTTCATAGTCTAAGATATAAATTATCTGAGCACAGAAATTTATTCAAAGCAACTACCTCAGAAATCTAATTCAACCCATCAGAAAACACTCAAAGACACTAATTTAAAACATTTCCCTCTGTGAACATGGTGGCTGACAGCTGAAACTCCTCCTCTGTTCAAAACCCCACAAAGTCCAACTTAGGTTCTACTCATTAAACAAGTCTCAGCAAATTGTTATATACTTTCAGATAAAAGGTGCACCTCATTAGTAAACTAGAAATAAACATTTCAGTTCCTAAGTCATTTGGTTTAGATCATGTAACAGCAAGAAATTAGGGTGTGGGGAATACATATCAAGCTGGTCTGTCAAGTGTTTAAAAGATAGCAGAGAATTGAGTCACAAAAACTTGCTAAACACTAACAGAACCCGCCTATCAGAATTGAGTAGCAAGCCAATGCTTCTAATAATGTGTTTCTCCAGAAACAGTAATTTGGCATTCTTTTTAATAAGGGTGGTGTTCAAAACATAAAATTAAGATAGCATCTATCCTATATCAAATGTCCTTTAAGGAAAAAGTGACCTTGATTGTGAAGCCATTTGGAAAGTTAAAAGATCTACATAAATGCAAGATTATAAAGTACCCCTTAAGATCTTCTAGTGAAGTACTAAAATGGAAAACTTAGAGAGTACTGTAATGCCACACTCCTAATTTATTGATTTGGACAATATAACTGAATATTTCTGAAAAAATGATGATTTCCAGATTCCAAACCCAAAACTTTCCATGTTTCAGGAAAAATAGGAGTAAACTGCATCTGGGGATCTCAGCTAGGGGGATAAGGGTTCTTGTCACACCCAACCGAATCAGAGTCAATGGGCTAGGGGGAAGAGCACTCAAAGGACATAGCAGCTGCTCCAAGAACTCAGTTTTCCACAAGTCTGGCTACCGAAAGAGCCTGCTGTAAACCCTAAGACCAGTTTTACCAAGTAGCTGCTGTGGCTCTAAGACTGGTTTTACCTACCACTGTCACACACCAATCAGAGCTTGCCAATTCCCAAAAACTTCCCTAGAGCCAATGAGTTTTCTTTCAAAATGTACCTAACATTTCTCTTTATAATAAAACTCCCAATCTTCTCTGTTCTTTGGACATACTAAAAACTACTCATTCTGTGTATATGCCCTGAGTTGCAATTCTTGCTTCCCAAATAAAACGTTTTAGAGATTCGTCTCTATATTTTTACTTCAAAGGAGGAGACTTTATTATACTGTTTGAATTTTTCACCATGTGCACTGGTAAAGGGGGCCATATTCTACAACAATGACCTTATTCTAACCACCCAAGTTGCTCATCTGCTAGGCCTTTTAATTATTCTAGCAATGGCAATAGATGGCATTAAGCCTTCCTATTTTGTTTAGTGATATTATTTGTCTCTAATAGTGCAAGGTGTATGTCTTAAATGTATAGTGATATATGTGTAATATACATGTGTGAATATATACTCAGCTAAATCCTAAGGATTTATGACTAAATAAGCGACACAATGGCAACGGTTTTTGTTATAAGGCTTATATAATGTTCTAAAAAACCTTCTTCCAAGATTTTGGAGGTTATTTGTAGAAGTGGGTTAGGCAGGGTTACATCTGTTGCATGTATTTAAATTTGCAACTAAGCATACTCCTTATGCGGAAGAAAACTTCTGTAATATTGCTCTTCCCAGGACCCACCTCCTAGTCTAAAACCAAGCATACATAGGGTAGTGTGTCATGATACAGGCACCAGGCTGGGAATCAGGAAACTTGGTTTCTAATACAATATTATTATTACTATTTACCTATTTAGATGTATTCTATGGTTGTTTCAGTTCTTAAAATTACTTCAAGCATTATAAAAACAGTCACTGGTGTAAGCATTGGTTTAAGACTTTTTAAAAATTAGTAAAATGTTTAAGTAGAAAATAAGCTCCCAGTGAGGTTTTTATACCATAATAAGAGCACACAATAGATATTACTGGTACACATGTGTTATCTGGGAGCTCTATAGCTACAATAAACCTAATTATGGAACAGAAATATGCATTGTTTCCAGTGCTACTACATTCCTACTTTCTCAAAAGTCTGCTCTATTAATATCAGCTCAGTGGAGTTTACTATAAATAGTCCATGTCTGTGATGCAAAGCATTAATTGTTCTCTTTTTACAAACATACATTTTTTTAAATAAGACTGGGAAAAAACCAGAAACATAACAGCAAATAAAAGGAAAGCATCATCAAATATATGTTAAAAATTAAGATGATGTTTACTAACTAGTCATCCTACAGCCATTTAAACAGTTTTCCTCAATTTATATTCATTTCATTTTACGGCAAAGAGAAGATAAGCATACATGATTTTCATTTCCATGAAAAACTTATCTACTAATAATTACCCTTAATAAACAAAGGAGTACTGCTCAAGAAAAAAAAATGGAATATGAACCAAAATGTTTTAAAAGCAGATGCAACAGAGATGCAAATTTGTTTTAATTATATTTGTTCACTTCTGTTGCCATAAGAGAAGCCATGGCTGCCACCCAGTGGCAACGTAAGTCTTTAAATGATTTTAAGATTTAGGTAATATTTAAAACATTGATGAAAAAAAATTCACAAGTTACACAATTTTACCATTAGTACTTCTGGTGTATTAGATATCTTTTTATAACCAACAAATAATTAAAACATCCATATGCTTAGGCAGTATTAAGGAATTTGTTGAAAGTATCATGACATCCTCCTTAGTTATGTGGCTTTAGTATTTTTCAATTAAAATACCGATGGCTACTTTGCTTAAACTTAAGTCTCCAGAATAATAGGGGTACAAATTATTACCATAAAATGCAACTAGTTTTCTTCTAAGGCCTGTTACAGAAGTAGATTAGCCTCTCATCCATACACCCAAATTCCTACTTGTTAAAAAAAAAAAAAATTAAAAATAACGTAATTTTCCCTAACCATGAGCACATTTTATTTTTTCCTCAGGTATACATCAGTTTTAGTGTCCAGATCAACAAAACTCAAAGCTGAAGAGGAAATGAAAATAGGTAATACCATTCCTGACAATTACTGATATTTAGTGAGGAGAAAAAAAAAACGCTCTCACTGCTTCCTATTTTTGCAAAACTTGGCTGTAATTTATTTCACACTGGCATAAATATAGCATGTCCTAATACAAGATGCTTTGGTAAAATAATACAAGAGGGATAAAGAAAAAAAAATAACATTAGAGCATCTATTTACAGTTTGAAAAGCTAGGCTGGGCATGGTGACTCACACCTGTAATCCCAGCACCTTTGGGAGGCTAAGGGGCAGATCAGGATATCAAGAGCATCCTGGCCAACATGGTGAAACCCCATCTCTACTGAAAATACAAAAATTAGCTGGGTGTGGTGGCACACACCAGTAATCCCAGCTACTCAGGAAGCTGAGCCAGGAGAATTGCTTGAACCCAGGATTCAGTGAGCAAGGATGGCGCCACTGCACTCCAGCTTGGCAACAGAGCAAGACTCTGTCTCAAAAAGAAAGAAAGAAAGAAAGAAAAGCTAAATATCTCAGAGACTGTTTTGTTTTCTTGAATAACCAGATGAGGGAGAAGCACTGGGGAAAAAAACTGAAGAATTTAGTGATTTTTGTTTCCAACAGTTGTAAATTAAAATTGTACCACATATTTTCTAACCTATGTCTCATGTGTCTTGCTGTATGACTGAAGACAATGAACGAACTTTTAAAAATCATGGCAGACACAATATACTTGGTTACAATGGCCTGTGACAAATATAATACCTGGAAATAATTTCTAGTTTTCCATTTATTATTGCTATTTAGTCACAGAAAAGATTAACAATCTCCAAGAAATTTATTTTAGCATAATGTCATATATAGATATAATAATTTTATATAAAGAGAGACCATAACAGAACAGGGTGCCTTTACAAGGAAATAAAGGAAAGGCAATAAAGGACTTCTTCCATATAAAGATTCTGATCTGCATTATTTGATTTTTTTTTTCAAAATACAAAACAGTAATATTAGAAGCAAAGCAAAAACAGCAAAGAAGAAAACAATAAAACAGAAGACCAAGGATAAGGAATTGTTCTATGCAGATGCACTGCATACACAGTATATATGTATGGGCTGAGTTATAATAAAAATATTATTATAGTCATTCTCATATAGAGTTAGAAACAGCAATTTCCAATCAAGCACAACTGGAGCCAACATTTTCTCAGTCTTCAATTACATGTTAAATTACAGCTATGCAGCAGTCACTTCTGGTCAGCAGTATCATGATAAATGCTTGACAAGATATAATTTTTCTCCTTGTTCACTTGTAAAAATTGGTGCCTTTTTGTAATGTTCTACAAGTTCTTCCATGGTGCTGAATTTGCGCTGCCCAATGCAGTAGACAGTTTCTTTTAGTTGGACTTTAAAATGCTTGTTTTTCCCTTGTGCTTTTAGTGACACTGAGAAATCATTTGGCTAAAAGAGAAAAAATATATATATAGTAAACAACTGAAAGCCATCTATCAGTATTTTTATATTAAACTAAAGGCTAAAACTTAAGCACTTACTAAGTTCTAGGCACCATGATTATTTACATAGATTATCTCCCTCACTCCTCAAAACAAACTCTTTTTACAGATGAGAAAACTGAGTCTCAGAGAAGCTATTAATAACTTGGCCAATATCATCCATCTAGTTAACAACAGAGCCAGGATTCAAACCTGCATAATCAAAAGTCTTTTAAAACTCACAGCTCTACCAGCAGACACTCACAGCAAATCCTCCTTTAGTTAAATATTTGAAGAACAAGAGCTATCTTCTCTCCAGTCAGACTACTGGAGAAACACATGAGAAAGTGTAAGATACCCACCCAACCCCTTTTCAATGTGTAGCTAACACTATCTGTCTTCAGGATAATAGGCTGATTTCTCAACAATGAGGAACACACAAATGAGAATGAATCTAAACTTTAAGGAGAGGCTACAAACTCAATTGCCTACAAGAGCCAAAAGAATAATGTATTCTTTTTTTTTCCCCAGTCTAAAGGAAGTGGTGACTTCTCAGCTCTGATTGTTGCCTTGAAGGAACAGGATCTCAATGTTGGTAGTTCTTCCAATTTGAAATGGTCTAAAGTCTAAATGTTTATAATAAATAAGTCTAAAGCCTGAATTTTTGTAATAAATATCCTAATATTTAAATATTAGCAGTGAATTTAAATGTTTAAAAAACATTGTGAAGGCTAAGCAAGATATGCCTGAGACCTCTTAACCTTAAAAAGTATACTGCTACAAATAATGGTATATATTGTATTTTGTCTAATATCTATGCTCAATTACCCACAAGCAAATACGCACAATTCTGCATTCAAGCTATTTTCTTTTTAATTTGGTATTTGTTTTTTGTTATAGTCTATATCAGTCCCCAAAGCCTCTTTTTCTACAATTACTCCCAAAGTTTCAAATAGTGAGCCAGATCAAACATCTAACAGAAAATGGATGTCATCACTCTTCCCTACTACCAACCAACTGCTTTTCTGAGGGATTAGGTACAGGCCCCATTTTCCTGAAATTCACATCAGGAAGTTGAATTAATCTCTCTCCCCACCACACCCACCTCCACACATTTTCCTTCTTTCAACATTTTGTGCAATTACACATTCACTTTTGTACAAATATACTCACACAAAGCCAAGATTAATAATGATTTAATATATGGAAAAGTAGTGTTATCTTTTATCAAGGAAAAAGGCCATTTTTAAGGAAAATGAGTGTCATCAAATTCTAATAGCCTACACAGTACCTAAAAGAGACCACCAGTGTGTAGCATCACTGCCACAGCTCTCTTTTATTCAAAATATATAGCTAGAAAGAATGCTAACTTTAACTTTGAAACATTTATGCTTATGTTATGTCCCACCTTGTTACCTGGTTACCTTTAGGGAAGCCACTTAACCTCTCTATTTCTTTTTCTCTTTAAATACCCAGAGCTCTATTTGTATTTGCCTCTGAAAATCAACTTACCGAAGATTCACTATCACGAATGAGGAAATCCCCTTCATGTCCTCTTTCATTTAATGCCATTTCTGCTTGATGCCTGGTGACTTTACCATAATACCAAGGATTGCCAGCAAACTTTCCAGTGAGTGAAGGCCTAATGTAATCACACTGTGGAGGTGATGGTTCCAAACCTGAGGTTAATGGATTATTCTGCATAATGGTAACATAGTTTTTTGGTACTAGACCAACCATACCATTGATTTTCCTGCATTTCCACCACTCTGGGTCATTTTCAGGTTTTTCAATAACATCCATTATATCTCCTTTCTCGAAATTAAGTTCTTCATCGTTAGATGAGCTGAATGGGTAAAGAGCCTGTACCACATGCAACACTTGCCCAGTATTTAGGTTATTGACAACTGCTGCTAATTTCTCTGACAGAGAACCCACATGGTCACCCAAAGGACTGTCACCTTCTTCAGTTACATAGTTTGAAGGGAACCATCCAACTTGTCCATTGTAGCTACCACGCCACCACCCATCACTGCATTTCTCCATGACGATCACCTTTGTCCCCTTTATCAATGATAATTCATCCTCTCTCTCAGCCATGTAGTTAAATTTCACGTAAGCGGGCATGTTGAGGTCATAGAGACGTTCCCCTGGGTCAACAAAACTATCGTCAGCAGGAGATGCAGAATCTGGCACACTAGGTTTTCTTTTCACTTTTCCAATACCTGTTTAAATCAAAAAGTGCCATGAGAAGACAATATAAAACAATGATTACCAAAAAAAAAAAAAAAAAAAACCAATTTATTCATAATTGCAAAGGGATTTTCAACTCCATACAGACTTTTTTAAACTTTTAAACATAACAAATTTCTGTGTGGTTAAATCATCTTTTTGGAAATGAGGTACAAATGCTTTTTTTCTTAAACAAATAAATATTTAATTTCAGTTCTTATGAAGTTCACCTTATATTTTCTCGTCAAAGGCCCCGAAATAACTATATAACAATTATAAAGTTGTCCTAAATTAATGAATTCTCTCTTAAATGTAAATATAGATTATTTCTCTCATAGCCACAATCTAAGTACACAAAAGCTCCAACATATTCATACTCTACTTGTCTTAGTTAAAGCAAGCTAGATTTTACAATGAGCTGTATAGAAATAAAATTATTTCTATCTTAAATTAGAACATGATGTGCAATATAAAATTGCAGTTATGTCTGGCTAATCTTCCCATTTGCTTTCTTGGTTCCCAGATCCAGGTAGCTCTATTTACCTCATATGTTTATTTTAAAATATTATTTACTTGTTTCTCTCCCCTTACCCCAGTCACATGTAACCTCCACAAGAGCAGGGATTTTTGTTTGTTTACAGATAAAATCCCAAGGATCTCATACAGTGCTTAGTACACAGTAAATGCTTAATACTATGTGTTGAAAGAAATGACAGAATTACCAAATGGTGCTATCAACACAAATGTATGCTACATCAACTTTTGTTAGGCATTTTCACTGCTGCCCATGTCTTAGCGTGTGATTTTATGTTCTACTTTACCTAGAAAACTGAGGCTTCCCTACGTAAAACTTCTCAAATTCCTTTTGTCTCAAAACTCTCATTATCCTCACTCTCTTTCTTCACTCAAGTCTCCAAATCCTGATTCGTCTAGGATCTTAATACTATCTTTCGTGACTCTTTTGGGACTCAACATCTTTGTTTTCCTTCCTATTCAGCCCCTTCAATTCTCTAAAAACACACTCAAATCTTTTCTACTCCAAAACGAAGTTACTTTAACTCTGCTCCAACTTGTAAACTGTAGCATTTTTGGTAATTTATTTTTTTGCTAATTCATCCAATTTTCCCATAGAATAAACTACACCACTCTTTTAACAGTTGTCTTTCTCTTTTCCCTCAACTTTTTCACCACTCACACTCCTCTTTATAATCTGATCCTCTGCCTGCAGCATTCTATCAAAACTACTCAATTAAAACCATTCTTGCAAAAATCATTCTTATGTCATCTCTCCTTACGGCCAAATCAGTAACTTTTAGAGTCCTCAGTCTTTTCAAACTCTCTATGCAGCAACCAAGATTACAACCCACTCTCTCCATTATGTTTTCTCCTTCTTTGACTTCTCTAAATTTATTATTTTCTTTTCTGACCTGTTTACATATTCTTGTTTGCCTCTGTCTGGACTCCTCTAACCTTGTTATTATGACATTGCATTGTACTTCTTTACTTATCTTCCTTAATATAAGTATAAATGAACTTCCTGAGGGCAGAAAACTAGATCTTTTTCCTTTCTATCTCCAACGCTTAGTAGTACATATATCAGTAATAGGAACAAAGGAATGTTTGCTGAATGAATAAATTAATAATTCCTTAGCTGAAAGTGTTTTGCAAGATGCCATACTTGACCTTCCTCTCTATTCCAAGGAAATCATACACTTTCATTTTCTATAATTTCTGTGCAGAAAGTTCCCAGATCTCTTTGCAGCTCTAATACCTTTCTGGAATTCAGACACTGTAATTCCCAGTGTCACTAGACACTCACAGATTGTGCCATCAGTACCTCAAACCCAACACTCATAGCCAAATAAAAATAATACATTCTATATCCATAAATCAACTTCTTCCTTCCTAATTTTCTTACTTTTCGTTAATGATAACCTTCTGAGAAATCCCTACATTTGGGATGATACCATCAAAAATGGCAGAGTAGGGAACTCCAAGGCACTGTCCCTGCAAAAAGCAATTAATGCAATTAATGAGCTGGTAAATACTGTCAGATTCAATTTTTGCAGAACTCTGGAATCTAGTAATAAATAAATAAATAAATAAATAAATAAATAAATAAATAAATAAAATCTAGGGCAAGGCTTGGTGACGAAAGAAGCTGCTGCTTTGTAATAAACAGAGTGCTACAGCATCCTAAGTTGCCTGCCCACTATTCCCCACGCCCCAAGTCAGTGATGGCTGTGTGGATAGTAACCTGCACTCCTAATGCCAGAGGAAGCAATATACATTGTATTCTTAAACAACTGTGATTTTAGTTTCAACTTGTTTGGCAGCTCCCTAAGGACCTGAGCAATGGCTTGCCTTGGCTGTGCCTGACTTGGATCATTCCCAGGGGAAAGGGAGTCTTCCTGGGTGGTTTTTGCCAAAATTATTTAATTGATACAGCAGCCCGGGGCAAGGGACAACAACTGCAACAAGGAACAGGCAGATGGAAAAGCCTGGACGGAAAGGGGATGGGAAAAGATATACATGGGGTAATAAGGGATGTGTCTACCAATCAAGAAATCAAGAAGGATGTACACATGGCCAGGGCTGGACACAAATTCAGGAAAAGCCCAAGAAAGGCCCAAGAAGACCTAAGCTTTCACCCTGGCTGATCTTCAGGCTTTGAGCAAACAGTAAGCAAAGGCTAAGGCAGAATTATAAATGGCTTCACTAAGTGGTCAAAGAGTACTTTGACCATAAAGCCATAAAGCCATCTTCAAAGACGGGAGAGGTTTTTTTTGTTGTTGTTGACTCCAGGTGTTTAACGAAACTGTCAAAACACCAGCTAGCTGATTACTAAGCAAATGGAACAGACTTCAGTGGCCACACATGACCATGAATTACAGACCTTACAAAAATAGTTTAGAAAAGTCATTAAACAAGCAAACAATAACCACTCACAATAATCAGCAATAATAAGCTCTGGGGAGGAGATAGAATCTGATGCTGAAAGAAAAAAGAGCCAACCAAGAATTCTACATTTAGCAAAACTGCCCTTCAAAAATGAAGGAGAACTTAAGACATTCCCAGATAAACAAAAAGTAAAGGAACTCATCATGACTAGAACTGTGCTGTAAGAAATGCTAAAGAGAATCCTCCAAGCTAAAATGAAAAAACACTGGACAGTAATTTGAAGTCATATGAAGAAATAAAGAGCAATGTAAAGGTAGCTACATAGATAAATATAAAAGTCAGTAGTATTATAGTTTTTGTAAGTTCTCCTTTTCTTTCCTACATAATATAAAATACAAATGCATAAAGCAAAAATTTCAATTCTAGGTTAATGGGCATATATTTTAATGTGTAAAGATGTAATATACAAAGATGGAGCTGCAAAGGAGCAGAGTTATGCATACTACTGAAACTAAGTTGGTATTAATTCAAACATGATTGTTAAAAACCTAAGATGTTGTGCCGGGCATGCTGGCTCACACCTGTAATCTCAGCACTTTGGGAGGCCAAAGAGGGTGGATCACAAGGTCAGGAGATCAAGACCATCCCAGCTAACATGGTGAAACCCTGTCTCTACTAAAAACACAAAAAAATTAGCCGGGCGTGGTGGCGGGTGACTGTAATCCCGGCTACTCGGGAGGCTGAGGCCAGAGAATCCCTTGAACCCAGGAGGCAGAGGTTCAAGGTTCACTCTACCAGTGAGCCGAGATCATGCCACTGCACTCCAGCCTGGGCAACAAGAGCGAGACTCTGTCTCAAAATTAAAAAAAAAACCTAAGATGTTAATTGTAATCCCCAGGGTAACCACTAAGAAAAAACAAACAAACAAAATACAGAAAGAGAAATGAGAGAGAGTAATAAAACAATATATCAGAAAAAATAGGCCAGGCACAGTGGCTCACACCTATAATCCCAGCACTTTGGGAGGTCAAGGTGGCCAGATCATTTGCGGTCAGAAGTTCGAGATCAGCCTGGCCAATATGGTGAGACCTCATGTCTACCAAAAAATTAGCCAGGCATGATGGCATGAGCCTGTAGTCTCAGCTACTCGAGAAGCTGAGGCACAAGCATCGTTTGAACCTGGGAGGCAGAAATTGCAGCGAGTAGAGATTGCACCACTGCACTCCAGCCCAGGTGACAGTAAGACTCTATCTCAAAACCAAAAAAAAAAAGGAAAAATAAATCACAAATGAAGACAATAATAGAAGAATTGAGAGAAGTAAAAGAAAACACAAAATAGCAGAAATCCTTATCAGATATAACTTTAAATGTAAATGGATTAAAAATAATATGATCTAACTCTGTTATCTGCAAGAGACTCACTTTAGATTCAAAGATGCAAATAGGTTTTGAAAATGAAAGGATGGAAGAAGATATCCCATGTAAAAGACAACCAAGAAAGTAAGGGTGGCCATATAAATATCACACAACACAGGCCGACTGAGGTGGCTCATGCCTGTAATCCCAGCATTTTAGGAAGCCGAGGCAGGTGGACAACTTGAGGTTAAGAGTTCAAGACCAGCCTGACCAACATTGTGAAACTCTGTCTCTACTAAAAATACCAAAAATTAGCCAGGCGTGATGGCAAGTGCCTGTAATCCCAGCTACTCGGAAGGCTGAGGCAGGAGAATCACTTTAACGCAGGAGGAAGAGGTTGCAGTGAGCCAAGATCATGGCACTGCACTCCAGCCTGGGCAACAGAGCAAGACTCTGCCTAAAAATAAATAAATATCACACAACATAGACTTAAAGACAAAGGACAGTGTATACTGATAAAAGAATCAATCCATCAAGAAGTATAACAACTACAAATATATGCATACCTAACAAGAGAGCCTCAAGGCATATAAAGCAAAAAATTACAGAATTAAGGAAATAAAACAGTTCAGTATACTTGGAGACATCAATACCCCACTTTCTGTAAAGGACAGAAGTAAATGAAAGATCATTAAGGAAACAGAGGCCTTGAGGGACAGAAGTAAATGAAAGACCATTAAGGAAACAGAAGCCTTTAACAGTACTATAAACCAACTAGACCTAACAGATATATAGAGAATATTCCATCAAACAAAAGCAGAATACAGTACACATTTTTCTCAAGTGTACATGGACTATAAACAGACCATATGGCAGGACACAAAACAAGGCTCAATAGGCCAGGCCCAGTGACTCAACCCTGTAATTCCAACATTTTGGGAGGCCAAGGTGGGACATCACTTGAGCCCAGGAGTTTTGATAGCAGCCTGGGCAAGACAGCGAGATCTTGTCTTTACAAAAATAAAAAATAAAATAAAATAATTTGCCAGGTGTGATGGTGCACACCTGTAGTTTCAGCTACTCAGAAGGCTGAGTTAGGAAGATTGCCTGAGCCAAGGAGTTCAAGGCTGCAGTGAGCTATGATCATGCTATTGCACTCCAGCCTAGGTAACAAAGACTTTGTCTCTATTTAAAAAAAAAAAAAAAAGCCTCAATAAATTTGAGACTGAAGTCATACAAAATATCTTTTCTGACCACAATGGAATGAACCTAGAAATTAGTAACAGAAAGGAAAACTGGAAAATTAACAAGTGTGTGGCAACTAACACTCTCTTAAACCAACAGGTCACAGAGAAATTTCACAAGATTAGACACTACTATGAGATAAATGAAAATTAAAACACAACATATCAAAACCTATGGGAGGCAGCAAAAGCAATGCTCAGAGGGAAATGTATAGCCCTAAAAGCTTGTATAAGAAAGAAGAAAGATCTCAAATTACTAATTTAATCTTAAGGAACTAGAAAAGAAAAACTAAACTTAAAGCTAAAAGAAGGAAATAATAAAAATTAGAGCAGAGATATACACAAAAGAGAACAGAAAAACAGAGGAAATCAACAAAACCAAAATGTGGTTATTTAAAAGTATCAGCAAAATTGAAAACTCTTTAGCTAGACTGAGAGATACTCAAATAACTAAAATCAGAAATACCACTTCTACAGACCTTACAGATATTTAAAACAGGATTATAAACAAGTACTATGAACAAATGTGTGCCAATAAATTAATAAACTTAGAAGAAAAATATCAATTCCAAGAAACGCACAAACTACCAAAGCTGACTCAGGAAAAAGTAGAAAATTTGAACAGACATATAACAAGTAAAAGATTAAATCAGTAACAAAACATATCGCATCAAAAATGTGCTCTGGACTAGATGATTTCACTAGTGGATTTTACCAAACATTTAAAGGAGAATTAACATCAATGCTTCTAAAAACATCTCTAAAAAGAAAAAAGAAGAGAATACTTATTAATACATTCTATTAGGCCAACTTTACCCAGAATACCAAAGCTATCACAAGAAAACTGGTAATATCACGTAGAAATGTAGATGCAAAAATCCTCAACAAAATTCAGTTGGTTTCCTTTATTTGCAGTAGTTATATAAAGTTACCATAAATACTGAATTAGCAAATACTGAACCATGGTTCCTAAGGAAAAAACAGGGTTAGTCTTCAGTCATATTTTTGTTAATCACTACATAACCTTTACTTGTGTTTCTTGTTAAAGACACTTTGTTTAATATAAATTGTGATTAACACTGAATTCACAACTAGCATCGCTATAACTAATGCCTAAACGAAGCTTATGTAACACACATTTTTTCCATAAGGCAAATTCACACTTCATCACTACACTTGGGGGCCATTTTAAACAGCAAAATCATCAACAAGCACAAAAATGCAAAAAAAAGTGGCAATAACTAGACTGCGCAAAGGACACCTGTTTATAGTACAAAAGCTGAAATAAGAAGGTGGAACATCGCCTCAACTGGGAATGTGCACATCAGGCGACTCACATTTTTGCCACACTGCAAATGTCCACAAAACACTGCAAGTATCAACTCTGGGCTTATAAATAAATTTTAGCCAATAAGTAAATTCACAAATACAGAATCTGTGAAAAATAAGGATTATCTGTATTAGGAAAACCAAATCTAACAAGCATATTAATAGGATTGTATATAATGACTAAGTGGGATTTATGCAAGAGTGGTTCAACATATGAAAATATAATACACCTCATATTAGTAAAATAAAAGGTGAAAAAACCAAATGATTATCTCAATTGATGCAGAAAAAGCATTGGACAAAATCCAAAGCTGTTTCATGGTAACAATGCTCAGCTAAATAGGATTAGAAGAAAATTTCCTCAATATAATAAAGGGCATCTGCAAAAAAACTGTGGAGCTGACATCACACACAACGGTGAAAGACAGTTTTCCACCCTAAGAACAGGCACAAGAGAAGAACAAGGATGCTCTCTTCTACCACTTCTATTCAACATTGGATTGTAAGTGCTAGCCAAAGCAATTAGGAAGGGGGAAAAGCATCCACAGATGACATGATCTTATAAATAGAAAATCCTAAAGAATATACACAGACATACACACATACATACACACTCCCACAGTTAGAATAAACAAATTCAGCAAAGTTTCAAGATCAACAAACAAAACCAGTCGTATTTCTATACGTTAGCAATGAACAATTCAAAGACAAAATTAAGAAAACAACTCCATTTATAATAGCATTAATAAAATACATAGAAATAAATTCAACCAAGTATCAGACTCATATACTAAACACTACAAAACACTGCTGAAAGAAATTAAAGAAGACCTAAATAAATGGAAAGATATTCTGTGTAAGATGGCAATACTGTCCAAAGCAATCCACAGATGCAATGCAATACTTACTAAAGTTCTACCATTTTTTTTTCCCCCACAGAAATGAAAAGGCTGATTCTAAAATTCACATTGAACTGCAAGGTGGACCCCACGTAACCAAAACAATTTTGAAAAAGGAAAATCAAGTGGAAGGAATCTCCCTTTCTCAATTCAAAACTTACTACAAAGCCATACTAATCAAAACAGTGTGATACTGGCATAAGGATAGACATATACAGCAGTGAAACAGAATTAGAAATCCTAAAATAAACCCATGAATCTATGGTCAATTGATTTTCATCAAGGGTGCCAAGACCACTCAATGGGAGGAAACAACAGTTTCTTCAACAAAGGCAAAGGGTATTGGAACAAATGGATATCCTTAAACAAAACAATGAAACTGGACTCCAACTTCAAATAATATACAAAAAATAAAAATGACCAAATGTCAGAGCTAAAACTGTGTAACTCTTAGAAGAAAAAATAGGAGTAAATATCTGTGACGTTGGATTTAGCAATGGATTCTTATATACTGGCACTGAAAGCATAAGCAACAACAACAACAAAAAAAACAAGATTCATTATACTTCATTAAAATTAAAAACATTTGTATGTATGACACTATCAAGAAAGTAAAAAGACAATCTATAGACTTAGAACAGAATATTTGCAAATCATAATTCTGACAAGGATCTAGTATCCAGAACATAAAAATTCAAAAATGGGCAAAGGACTTGAATAAACATTGTTCCAACTAAGATATACAAATAGCCAACAGGCACATGAAAAGATCCTCAATATTGTTAGTCATTAGAGAAATGCAAATCAAAACCACAATGACCCTACCTCACACCCATTATAATGGCTATAAACAAACAAAAAAAGAAAATAGGTGGTGGCAAGGATGTGGAGAAATTGGAATCCCTCTTATAATACTGGTTGGAATGTAAAATGGTGCCACCATGTGGAAAACAGATGGTTTCTCAAAAAGCAAAACAGAATTACCATATGATCCAGCAATTCCCCTTTTAGGTATTCACTTAACTGAAAATAGACATCCAAATAATAATTGTACATGCATATTCATCACAACACTGTTTACAATAACCAAAATGTGGAAACAACCCAAATGTCCATCTATGAATAGATGAACAGATAAACAAAATGTGATACATACATATAACAGTTATTAGCTGGCCAGGCACAGTGGTTCACACCTGTAATCCCAGCACTTTGGGAGGCCAAGGTGGGCAGATCAGTTGAGGTCAGGAGTTCATGACCAGCCTTGGCCAACATGGTGAAATCCCGTCTCTATTAAAAATAGAAAAATTAGCCAGGCAGAAGGCGGGTGCCTGTAATCCCAGCTACTCTGGAGGCTGAGACAGGATAATCGGTTGAACCCAGGAGGCAGAGGTTGCAGTGAGCCAAGATTGTGCCATTGCACTCCAGCCTGGGTTACAGGGTGAGACTCCATCTCGAAAAAAAAAAAAAAGTTATTCAGCCATAAAAGGGATGAATTACTGATATATGCTACAACATGGATAAACCTTGAAGATATTATACTAAATGAAAGAAGCCAGACACAAAAAGGTCACATACTGTATAACTGCATTCATATAAATTAACCAGAATAGGTAAATCCATAGAGACAGAAAGCAGATTAGCAATTGCCAGGGACTGATTGAGAATAACTATTTTTGGGGTGATGGAAACATTTTGGAATCAGAAGTGATAGCTGTACAACATTGTTAATGTACTCAATACTACTGAACTACATACTTTAAAATGGTTAATTTTATGTTATATAAATTTTACCTCATAAAAAAATTTTTTGAAAATCCTTACATCAAATCCTCACAATCATCTTTTATCTCTTTACTGCCAACACTTTCCATTCCCACTATGATCACTCTTCTTCAGGCCTATTAGGTAGTACCAAAGATTTCCTGACCCTGCTAAACTAGTTTCCTTATTAACTTAATTTCTCCCTCAGTCAACCCATCATCCAGTCTAATCTTCCTATAAATAAAGCTGCACTCACATGACATCACTGCTCAAAGGCCAACAGTGGCTGTCACACATAGCAGATTCTCAATAAATGTTAAATTGAGTAAAACTGAATGATATGAGGAAAATACAAAAAAAATTTTTTACCTGAAAATATAGACTAGTTTCAAATGATTTTTTTGAAAATTCAGAATTTGCACAGTTTTGTGTAAGAAATGCAAAAGATCAGTAAGACCTAGAATGATCCTCTCTGGAAGTTTGTTTAAACACATTACATCTAAGACTAATTATACACTGTCAAACAAAGAACGGCCTGGCACGGGGGCTCATACCCATAATCTCAGCACTTTGAGAGGCTGTGGCAGGCAGACCACTTGAGGCCAGGAGTTCAAGACCAGCCTGGCCAACATGACAAAACCCCATCTCTACTAAAAATACAAAAATTAGCCAGGCATGGTGGCACACACTTGTAATTCCAGCTACTCAGGTGGCTGTGGCATGAGAATCATTTGAACCCAGGAGGTGGAGGTTGTAGTGAGCAGAGATCGTACCGAGTTTTGGGGAACACGAACATTCCTGACCTCACAGTTCAGCATGATCCTCCTAGCCTCGACTAGTCCTTTTTGCATCAAACTCTTCTAATCCATTGCCTATCTCACTCCAATTCTCTACTCTTTAGTAATAAAGGATCTACTATGAAAACTTTAATAGGAGATACAAATTTAAATTTTAGTTCTGCTACTGGTTGTATGATCTTGGTCAAGTTATTTAATCTTTTTAAAACTCCAATTTCTAATACAGAAACAGAAAACCAAATGCTTCCCCTGTGAGGGGGAAGGGTAGGCAAAGGAGAGGAGAAAAGATAGTAATCGAGTACTGGACTTAATACCTGGGTGATGAAATAATATGCACAACAGGCAAGGTGTGGTGGCTCATGCCCATAATCTCAGCACTTTGGGAGGCTGAGGTGGATGGATCACCTGAAGTCAGGAGTTCGAGACCAGCCTGGCCAACATGGTGAAACCCCAACTCTACTAAAAAAAACAAAAATTAGCTGGGTATTGTGGTGGGCACCTATAATCCCAGCTACTCAGGAGGCTGAGGCAGAAGAATCACTTGCACCTAAGAAGTGGAGGTTGCAGTGAGCTGAGATCACGCCACTGCACTCCTGCCTAGGCGACAGAATGAGACTCAGTCTCGGGAAAAAAAAAGAAAGAAATAATATGAACAACAAGCCCCCATGATACATATTTACCCATGTAGCAAACCTTCACATGTACCCCCAAACCTAAAGTAAAAGTTTAAAAAAAAAACTCCAGTCTCCTTGTTTGTACAATGGTGGTATATATTAAAAAAATAAATTCATACAATGCTTGTAAATAATTTTTTAAAGTCTATGTGTAAAACACTTACAGTACATAGCAGGCACTCAATCAATGGTGGTTACTACTTTCCAACCTTCTAGGGCTTCTGGTGCTTAATTTTTAAAATTACTCAAACCTGGCCAGGGGTGGTGGCTGTCAGCACTTTGGGAGGCTGAAGCAGGCAGATCACTTGAGGCCAGGAGTTCAAGACCAGCCTAGCCAATACGGAGAAACCTCATCTCTACTGAAAGTACAAAAACTTAGCCAGGCGTGGTGGCATGCACCTGTAGATCCAGCTGCTTGGGTCCTACAGCACTGTTTCTTAACGAAAACAATGCATTATAAACTCCACAAGGATTTTTAACAACTTGGTTAGGCACTGTGAACAGTCCCTCTTCATATGACAGCTGTACTCCCTGAGGCAAGTCTTTGTATCCATAACAATTCCTTATGTAACCTGGTTTCCAAATCCTTGATATACTGGATGCCAGTATTTGGAAGCATCCAAGTTTCTCAATACCATTGTTGAAGAATACCTATCAAAAGTGGATTAATTACATCACGTTTTATTTAACCAACACACACATAAGGGAGCTATGGCATTTCTCCACCTGAGCACCTCTCAGACTCAAATCAATGTCATCATGAACTGTGTTGACTAGAAATAGGACTTCTAGTTCACACATTACCACAGCAGCTCTAAGTTTTTTATGGTGCTCACCAATCTAGACAATTCTTTTTAAAATTTTAACGTAGAGTTTTATAATATTGTCTGTTCCTATTCATCTTGTTTATTTCTATCTTGATGTTAGTTAGTGCTTCCAATATTCCTTAGTTTAAGCATGTCATTTTTCCTTCATCTATATCATTGAGTAAGTGTTGAGATGGGGCCCAAGAAAGTTTTCCTGCCTCTTCTATTCCTTAGTGAACTACAATTCTGTTCTCGTGTTTCTACTTCTTCAAAACCAATTTCTCCCTCATTGCTTTCCCTCAATTCCTATGACACACTTAAGACTCCTTGGTTGTTTACTAGGACTGTTAAGACTTTAGAGTTAGAAGGGACTTTCCAGGATCATTTAGTCTTGCCCAATTCTCTCCTTTACAAGAAACAGGAAATCAGAAAAGTTCAGTTGTTTTTTGCAGGCTACATGGCTGGGAACAGAACTAAGAAATACTAAATATATGGTATTCTTTCCATTACAGGATTTTATTTAAATTTTTGTATGTTCATCGGCTCATTTCATCTACATGAAATAAATTAATTTTTATTCTGTTATTTAAAACGTTGTGCAATTTTTGTTTTCAAAACTATTCTGGCTACCATACAAAGAGCACATAATACTGTTTCTTCTACTTTGTAAGCTCATTCAGGGAGGAAGTAGATGGAAGTAGATCAATAGCCTGTCTCTACTCTGACAAACTGCCTGGCAAAATAAATAAAAAACTTGGAGTTGCTGCAGGGATTGAGCAAACGAACATTCTGGTTGCAATTTCAAATCCTGTTTCTCTGTCTGCAAATGCATTAACTATCAACTTCCTAAGACTCAGTAGAAAGAATAATTTTACCATTGTATTGAAGATATATATTGAATGTATCAATGACACGATGAATTTCTTTTTTTTTTTTTTTTGAGATTGAGTCTTGCTCTGTCACCCAGGCTGAAGTGCAGTGGCACAATCTTGGCTCAATGTAGCCTCCACGTCCAGGTTCAAGTGATTCTCCTGCCTCAGCCTCCCAAGCAGCTGAGGTTCCAGGTGCCTGCCACCATGCCCAGGTAATTTTTGCATTTTTAGTAGAGACAGTGTTTTACCATGTTGACCAGGCTGGTCTCAAACTCCTGACCTCAAGTGATCCACCTACCTTGGCTTCCCAAAGTGCTGGGATTACAGGTGTGAGCAGCCACGATTGGCCACAATGGATTGTTTTATATTATTTCTAGTTGATTTATGGTCAACATCACTTATGACTAAACCTAGATATGAAATCCACTGTGTTTTTAATAAATAACAATCATCATACACCTTTCCACCAGAATGCAGGATCTGCAAGAGTTAGTACTAGTTTTTCACCCTATGATTTCTGCCTGGCTTGGAGAAGGCTCTCAATAAGAATGTGTTGATGAACAAATGAATGAGCAAATAAGTAAGTTTTTCAAAGGTAAAACTCACCCAAAAAATGAAAATGCAAAGATCTGAAATTTTAGTAACTCCCCAAAAAGTAAACGGAAGAGACATATTCCAGAGGGACACACTAAAGCTAACAAATGAGTCTTCATATTACAATTACAATACTCTTTTTCAACAAGTGCTTACTCCTTTTCTCTTTTGCCCTTTTCTCTGGAATCTCTGATCAGGTTACTCTTTGTTTCCTTAGGCTTGTTTTGCATAAGAGACTTCTATAATAATTCTTCTGTTCATTTTTGTAGAAACACCAAGCAAATGTTTAAGAAATTCAAATCAAGTTCACTATGATAAGATCATAAGGAGGCCACCAGCAGAACCAACAGAATTAGGCTCTTATAAATTATTAGTAGTACTACACTTCATGACCCAAACTCAGTAACAGCCAAGAATTCACTATATTCCTCTTTGTCGTACAGCTGTTCTCATAACTCATATCAAAAATATCAAATCTCACATTCATCAAAACATCAATTTCTAGCAATATTATATTAACTAAAAACATTCTCTTTACTAGTGTTTTTATTAAAGATTATCTTTACACTGTTCCTCTAAAAAAAAAGTTAAAAGTCGTAAAAAAAAAAAAAAGAATGTTAATTCAAAAGTTGAGGATGAAGAAATCTGTTCATCTAATCCCTTTTTCTAATGTTTTTAATATGTGTACAATTTATTTAATTCACTTCAAATGTCTGTGCCAAGTTGAAAGTTACTGAATTAGAACTGCATCAAACCCAAACCATTTATATTCTTTCTCTACTTGTTAAACATTCATGCTAAAACATTTTAAAATTATTTTACTAAGTCAAAACTACAATTTTTGGATGTATCACCAATCATTTGGTTTATAATACATAAACATAATGTACTAGCTTACATAAACCCACCAAACAGTTTTCCTTCAAATTTACAAAAGCAGAAAATCTAATTCACAACTGTAAGAAAACAATGGATTTAACAATAAACAGATTAACTTACTGAAAAAATCTTTAAAGACGTTTAACCAATCCATTTGGAATAAAAATTCCGTGTTCTCTTTTGTCGGTTTGTTAGACACAGCTCAGGATAATTCTCAGTGAGCTTCCTGGTCTGTTCTGCAACAGTGAAACTTCCCACACCCAGTCCATGTGACCTGGCCCACACCCAGGCAATAGAAAGTTTTTCTGAGGCTTCTCTTTTTCCAAAACTTTTTTTTCCTCTAAATTATAACACAGCCTGTATAACAAGTAAATAATGATAGCCACAAATATGATCTTATTATTTAGATTTATTTTGGAAGAACTTTTAAAGCATACACACTTTTTAGTACTAAAATACATTCATGCATTAATCCTTTTGTTTTCTTCTTTTCCTTCTCAACGTTCAAACAATGTCTCCACCAGTACAACCATTGTGAAACAAATCCATTAATTACACTGGACATTTAACGTACCAAACGGGTGCAGAAATTACAAAAAAAGAAAAAGGTTACCTAATGCAAACGCTGGACTTATATCTCTTTACAGGCTAACTACAGATCACTAACTCAAAACAATGTTTCCAAGCACCTTGGAATATTGGTAGCAATAACTGTAATATAGTAATAAAGTTAACAGAGATTTCCTAAGACTTAAATAGATAAAAACCTTGATAAAACTGTCTCAATAACACCAGAATGTAGTATATAAGGCATCCCTGGAGTATTAGTAAATAATAAAAATTATACCTAAATGGGCTTTTAGATTTATATATGTAATATCTAATACTGGGATATTTCCCCCCATTTACTCTATGATATTGCTTTTTTCATTATATTTTCTTAATTACTGTTACATTCACTCTAGTCCCAAGATACCAGTGTCCTTTTAAAATGGAACAAAAAGGTCTATCTGGGTCTCTGCATTTATCACTATGAGGCATACTTTCTTGACAAAAATTACCTTAATTTCCCCCAATATCTCTAATCAACATGCTTTAAATAAATGTCCAGTATTTACAAAACCAGAAGTATTCCTGGTTTTAACCCTGGTCTCTTCTGCTATTGAAGGAAAATCTCTGATTTGTCTTCCACTGAAAAACTAAAAATAATGGTCTTAATCGCAAAACCCGAAAAGTACTAAAAAAGTTACCTCAGCAGTTAAATATGATCATGACTATATCTACTTAATTACCTTCAGAACACTGGAAATATTTTTTTATCTCAGAAACTAATAATCCATTACTTTATATCTTACTCAAAATTATACTATTTTAGTTTTTGCAGTTTTACAATGGTTAAAAACGTTAAATATTTGTCTTTTATTGATAATAATTAGAAGAACATTCTAGAATTACAATAATGTTGAATAAAAATAAAAACTAAGCTGGGCATGGTAGTCAGCATCTGTAGTCCCAGCTACATGGGAGGCTGAGGTGGGAGAGTTGCTTGAGCCCAGGGGTTCAAGTTTGGCCTGGACAACAGAGCAAGACTCCATCTCTACAAAAACCATAATAAATAAATAAATAAAAACTAATGTAAAGTAGTGAGTCAATAGTATTTCGTATTTGTCAATCATGCTATATTGCTCCCAAACTGTCTTTGCAAGGAGAAATTGTACTTTTCTTCTACATACAAAGAACCATTACGCAAATAGCATGTTTGCCTGAACACCAAAAATGAAATTCTGTCCCTCCCAATTCCTTCCTGTCAGCTACGGAGAGTTTAATTTTTTGTTTCTTTTTAAAAGAGAAGAGGCCATTCCTCGCCCATGCATATTTCCTTCCTATTAGCTTAGCCAAGTCCAGTGTGAAGCAGGCTCTACTGTCTCAGGCCCTAATGGAGGGCCGGTAAAAATAAAAAACAAAAACTTTATAGTTAGAGAAATAAAGAAAGGGAAAAAGAGAAACAAAATATAAAAGAGCTCTGCAGGTGCTAATGTACAGTAATGATCCACAGTTCTCTTATCAAATCGAAAAATAAAATGGTGGGTTTTAAGTGAAGTTCAAAACATAAGGTCATTAGATGTTAAAATTCATTATATGCCATGTAAATAAGTTGTCTTGGTGCCAAAGAGGCAATTCTGTCTATAAGTTTAAACTCCAACAGTCATTCATGGTTCAAAGAACCCCTGCTAGAAGATCAGAGTTAGTTCTACTTATTAGTACCACTTTGGCTTGACTTTGAGCGTGGGCCTAGATTTACAGAAACTGCATGTTAACACTTACGACCTTCATTTTTCCTCTGGGTTGAATACCTGCTATGAGTCAAACTTACCTAGCCCTTGCCTTTTCAAGTCAATTATGCACACTCCTGCCAGAATTATGTACAAAGAACTAAGTTCCAGGATTCATGTAAAACAAAGCAGTTTTTTTGTTTTTTTTTTTTCAAGTAAGAAATATCTTGGCCGGGCACGGTGGCTCACGCCTGTAATCCTAGCACTTTGGGAGGACGAGGCAGGTGGATCACAAGGTCAGGAGTTCAAGACCAGCCTGGTCAAGATGGTGAAACGCCATCTCTATTAAAATTTACAAAAAAATTAGCTGGACGCGGTGGCACATGCCTGTCATCCCAGCTATTCAGGAGGCTGAGGCAGAATTGCTTGAACCCAGGAGGTGAAGACTGCAGTAAGCCGAGATCGTGCTACTGCACTCCAGGTTGGGTGACAGAGCGAGACTCTGTCTCAAAAAAAGAAAAAAAATAAATAGAAATATCTTACCTAGGGTATCTTTTAGGTTTTTTACAATAGATGCTTTCCGAGCACTGTTTTTCCTTTCCACATAGTTAGAAGGCACAAAACCTGTTTTATTCATGGAATTTCGAACTCGCCACCAGGACTTAGAATCATCCAGAAGCCATAATCTCTCATTCTTCTTGATGTCCAATTCTTGTTCTTGTTGAGCCACATAATCAAATTTGGCTACTACCACCACTTCTTCTGCCATCTTTCAGCAGCTTCAGCACTGTAAACATATGGAAAATATTTTTATGTAAGGTTAAAGTAGTATTAGTCCGCATGCTTTTCAAAAGAGACACATCTAAAAATCTAAAGACATAAAGATTAAAAACTATAAGCACTTTGGGAGGCCGAGGTGGGTGGATCACGAGGTCAGGAGTTCAAGAACAACATGGCCAATATGGTGAAACCCCACCTTAAAAAAAAATAAATAAAAATAAATAAATTAAAAAAAAAAACTATAGAAAAAAAAACATGAGGCAAATACTAATTTAAAGAGACTGGTGTGGCCGGGCGCAGTGGCTCATACCTGTAATCCGACACTTTCGGAGGCCAAGGCAGGCAGATCACTTGCGGTCAGGAATGCGAGACCAGCCTAGCCAACATGGTATAATCCCATCTGTACTAAAACACGAAAAAGAGCTGGGCATGGTGGTGCGCACCTATAGTCCCACCTACTCAGGAGGCTGAGGAATCACTTGTACCCGGGAGGCAGAGGCTGCAGTGAGCCTAGATCGCACCACTGCACTCCAGCCTGGGCAACAGAGGGAGACTGTCTCAAACAACATTTTAAGAGCAAAAACCATTACTAGCAATAAAGGTGACTATCCAATGAAAAAGGTTCTACTCAATATATACAATATCTAAATTTATATGTATCTAACTAGATAGTTCCAAAATATGTTGATAGACTCACAAGGAGAAATTGACAAACTTATTACCACAGAGGGCAATTTTTAACATATTATCACAATAATAAAACAACCAAAGAAATAAAAACAGCGGGCACAGTGGTTCAAGCCTGTAATCCCAGCACTTTGGGAAGCCGAGGTGGATGGTTTACCTGAGGACAGGAGTTTGAGTCCTGCCTGGCCAACATGGTGAAACCCGTCTCTACTAAAAATACAAAAATTAGCCAGGTGTGGTGGCGGGCGACTATAATCCCAGCTACTCGGGAGGCTGAGGCAAGAGAATCTTGAACCTGGCAGGTGGAGATTGCAGTGAGCTGAGATCGTGCCACTGCACTCCAGCCTGGATGACAGAGCCAGACTCCGTCTCAAAAAAAAAAAAGTAAAAACATTATTAAGGCTAGAAAAGAAATGATATCACAACCAGTAAGTCTGATTTAATAGAGATAAACAGAGTATTGCTTCCAAACAGAATACAAATGAAACACATACAAAAATTAATCAAATGCCAGGCCATAAAGAATGTCTCAACATTCATGTAACTGGTATCCTACAACCATATTCTCTAACAACCATAACAAAAAGGTAACTTTTTAAAAACCAAATATGTCTGAAAACTTCTAAAACTGATGAGTCTAAGAAGAAATCATACAGAATTTTGAAAATATTCAGAAGTAAATGATACTTTTAAAAACTATACATCTAACCCTGGGGGATGCATCAAGAGGAGTGTATATAGAAAGATTTTTAGTTTTAAATAGTAACATTAGCAAATAAAAAGAGCTAAAAATAAATTAATGAGCTGAGTATCTTAAGCAGTTAGAAAAATTGAAGAAACACTAGAAAAACCAAATCCAACTAGAAAACAAGCAAAAAAACCATAAAGAGACACTCACTGGAGATTTATAGATGGAAATTAAGCACATGAAAAGGTATTCATCATCATTAGCTACTGAGAAAATGCAAATTAAAACAATATTGAGGCCGGGCATGGTGGCTCATGCCTGTAATCCAAGCACTTTGGAGGCCAAGGTGGGCGGATCACCTGAGGTCAGGAGTTCAAGACCAGCCTGACCAACATGGTGAAACCCCGTCTTTAAAAAAAAAAAAAAAAATTTAAAAATAAAAAAAAAAAAACCAATATTGAGATGTTACTACACATGTTTGTCAGAATGGCTAAGAGTGGTAATACCAAATGATGACAAGGGTAAATTGAAACTAGATTGCTCATGCACTGCTGATGAGAATGTAAAATAGTATGGTTACTCTGCAAAATCGTCTTGATAGTTTCTTGTAAAACTAAACATGCAACTATTATATAACTCAGCAACTGCACTCCTGGGTATTTATCCCAGATAAGTGAAGACTTACGTTCACATTTTACATGAATGTTAACAGCAATTTTATTTCTAACAGTCAAAAACCGGAAACTACCCAGACGTCCTTCAACAGGCAAATAATTGAACAAACTGGTTATGCCCATACCAAAAAGGAACAGCTGATATACAAACAACCTGGATGAATCTCCTGGGAATTACGCTTAGTGAAGAAAAGCCAATCCCAAAGGTTAAATATATGACTCCATTTATATAACACTCTTGAAATGACAATAAAAAGTTTAATTAAAAACTGAAGAGAAAACACAAATAGTCATAAAGTATTCAAAATATCCTGAATATCTTTGTAATTAAAGAAATGAACCAAAACTGAAGTATCATACTTTACCTATCAGGGTGACAAAAATATCACCAATATTATCTACTGCTCCCCAGAATGTACAAAAATAGCATTCTACTACATTATTGGTATAATAGCTGAAAATTTATATAATACCTTTAAGTTTTCTAATTATGGGACTTTTCAACATATATAGAAATAGAGAATAGTATAATGAATCCTATACCTATCACCCAACTTTATCAATATTACGCCTTGTGGTTCACCTAACCCCCTAATTTTTGATGGGGTAACTGGAATCCTATGAGTTCATAAAAGTACTAACAGATTGAAATCTCATGCTCCTCAAAAATTACCAAATCAAGGGCTCTTGACCTTTTCCCCTTTTTAACCCATTTATGCTGGAGGCTGCAATTATTAGTGTGTGAAAAATCAGACCTTGGTGATGACCTTAAGCAGCAGGATATAAATAACTCCTACAAGCATAGCATTCCAATAACGCAACACCAGGCATAAATGGGTAAGCCATGGGCTTCTCCTCCTGCCTTCTGGCAGTGTTGTGAAACACAGAACTTTACTCAAAATAATGTTTTTGATGGATAAAAATATATAAGATTGTACATAAGTCAATTATATTAAAATTCTATTATCAATATATTTTCAAAAGCTCCTTTTGAAAAGGTGTTTATTAAGTTTAAGAACTCCTGCAACATTTATTTCATCTAATGCTAATATTCAATTTTTGCTGCATATTAAAAAAAATTCTTACAGTTGGTTTGAACTGGGATCCAAACTAAGTCGATATATTGCACTTAAGCTAATATGTTTTAAGTCTCTGACACCATTCTCTTTCCCCACTCTATGTCATTTATTTATTTGTTTAAGAAGTTGGCTTCATTTGTCCTGTAGCATTTCCCACATTGTGAATTTGGCTAATGTGTATTTTCGTGGTGTTCCTCTATCACCACTATCTCCTATAAACTGGTAATTATTTCTAGAGGCTTTACTTTTTCTAGGTTGTTTTGTCATTGTTGCAAGAATACTTCATAAATATTCTTATGTACTTCTTATTGCCATTTATTAGGAGGCACATTATGTCTGCCTGAACCATTTTCTGTGACGTTAAGACTGAATGGTATATCTGTAGCATTATAAAGTTTTATCCATTATAAAGTTCCATTATAAAGTTTATTTATCCATTATCAAGTTCCCCCACCAAACCTCTACCCAATGGTTTTATCTGCTACTGATGATCCCTGCCTAGATAGACTATTTCCAAAATGATGATTTGCTAGCGTAGCTTTTAGAAACTGTGATTATTCTTGAAGGAAAATTTTGCCCAATTATTCCATTACTCTAAGACATAAAACCTTATAGAAATGGTAGAATATATACTTCTGTGTGGTTATGACACCAATTGGATGTAGATTTAGGCTCATTTATTTTCATTTTTTGAAGATCGCTTTATTTTCCCTTTTTAAAATGTAATTGTTTCATAATTATGTAAAACATTTGGATGGTTCTAAAAGCTAAACTATCAGGCAAGGAACATTTAGAGAGGTCTTCTTCCATACATTCTCTTTTCTCTCCACTACCCCACCCACCCCACTGGATAGCCATTTATTTGTTTTGGTTTATGTTTTGTTTTTTTTTAATATTTTAAGGAAAGTATTCAAGAAAAATATATAAGAAAATTGAAAATTCGAATTTTCATCTATCCCCGCAACAAAACATACTCACACACATGCATGCGTGCACACACACACACACAGGGATATACTATATTGTGTTAATCTTTTTCAGTTTAATAATATATCCTTAAGATCATTCCAGAGCAGCATATGAGATTTCCTTTACTAATATATCTACTACTTCTAACAAACGTACAGTTCTTCATCATTATAGAAGTAGCACTTCCTTCAATTGGACATGATAGGTCAATGGGTTGTTTCCAATTTTCTGGGATAAATAGTGCTGCAATGAACAGCCTCATATACATGTCATTTTGATTTTCTGTTAGTGTACCTTTGGGTTAGAATCATAGAAGAATGCTGAGTTACAGGTAAGATTTGTATAATTTTGTGAGATATTGCTAAATGCTGTATTTGTAACTATTTTCTAAAATTCCTAATATATCAGTGATTATTTCCTCACAGCCTTGCCAACAAACAATGTTGTCAACCTTTTGCATTTTTGCCAATCTAATAGGGGAGAAATAGTATTTCAGAGTTTTTATTTGTATTTCTCTTATTACAGTGATATGTTTTACCATACTTAAGGGACATTTACATTAGTTTTTCTGTGTAAACTATTTGTTCATATCTTTTGCCCATATCCTAAAAAGATGACTCCAGCTCCATTAAGTTCTCACCTGAAAATGTTCCACAATGCCAGAATTTATTGTTTGTTCCAGCCAAAACCTGGTGATAGGCAGTTGGTCCCCTGAACTCTCACTTAGAGCAGTTAACTTAGAAAGCTTGAAATTATAAATCCTTCCTTTGCCCCTTTGCAATATAAATCTCCTACCTTGAGAACTATCTCTTTGAAATACAAACAATCAAGAAGGTAACTTTCACTTTTGTTCCTAGTTCCTAGTGAGAGGGTAAGGGCCAAACACTGGTGGGCCTAATTTGCATCACTGCCTCCTGTCATAAATATAAGTTTGTTTCTCTTCCAGATAAATGCCAATTAACAAAACCCAGATGGCCTACTCACATGGACCACCTTCCCACCCTTAAAAACCACTCAGTGCCTTTCCCTTACCACGCTCAACCTTCAAACACTCTCTTCCCCTTTTGTTCTGGCAAAGTGAGTTGGGTTCTCACTGACTCTCTTCCCTACTGCAATAGTTACTGAATAAAATCCATCCTTACCATTTTAACTAGTGTCCAGTTTATCTTCAACATCTATAATTCTAGTTATGGACCAACATAAATACTGGGCTTCCCCAAATTGGACATGCATGAAATATCCAAAGAAGCATTACAAAGGAACTAAGAAAGGAAGTACAATATAAACACCTCTCAAGCCCCACACAACCCTTCATAAAGCAAACAGATACAAACACCACAGCAAAGGTTTAGAAAATCACACTGATATTGGAACTACTGCCCATAGTTCCTCTGCTTCCTAGCTGCTATGTCTTAATTTTTCTTGCTTTATCCTTCATTTTGTTGGAGCATGTCCTCTAGTTGTTTCCTGAGTTAAGAATATATTGGAATTAAATTTTTTTAGAATACTTATCTACAAGTGATTTCGTTCTCTAATACATGCCTGGTAGTTTGGCTATATACAGGGGAGTTATTGTTTAATGGGTACAGAGTTTAAGTTTTGCAAGATGAAGATTATTCTGAAAACAGATGGTTGTACAACAATGTGAATGTACTTAATGCCAGTATTTGTAGACAGATGAACCAGGAAAAATAATCATAATGAATTAGGGTCTATCATAATGACCTCATTTTACCTCAGTTACCTCTTTAAAGACACTATATTGAAATATAGTCACATTATGAAATACTGGAAGTTAGGACTTCAATGTGTGAATTTTTGAAGGGAAAACATTCAGTTCATAACATCTGTTTTTACCAAAATTTTTTTTTAATTTAAAAATATGATTACAATCAACTATAAGGCCATTTATGTTTAACTGCCATACAGTGCAATAAGAATTAGATCAATTAATATATTTATATGTTTGTTGTGTTAATTATGACATTAAATTCTTCATTATGTTACATGTTTTCATAATTGGTGGTTTATATCTAATTGCTCATAATTTAGCAAGATTATTTATTGCTCTTACTTTTGTAGTCACTTAATGGCTTCTTTCTTTAGATAAAATGTAATATTCTTTAGATTATAGGGTGATATTGCTGATCTTGGATCAGTTTATTGTAGTTCAGAGGCATAATATTTTGTAATCCCTGAAAAAATGATCATATAGAGTGTAATGCATATATCTAAGACATTAATAAGTTTGTTGAAGAAACAGAATTATAGTTGAGGCTTTTTTAAGAGCAAACTTTTTGCTTGATATATCTTTCTTTATTCTCATTCCTTGGCTCTGTCTCCTAGTCTCTACTAACTACTCAATAAACATTTGTTGAGTGATAAGTGAATGAATTATGCTATGCACAGCATGTTTGCCTTTGTCATTATTTTGTGCCATCTCCTATTAGGGATAATTTCAAAGTGATATTTCCAAAAGTGGACAGAATTAGATGGAATTTTATTTGACTTATACTGTTTTAGAAAAAAAGGGGAAAAAAAAACCTTAATTTTTAAGTAATCTTTTATTTCTGACTGGCCTGTAATTTTCTGTTTTCCCAGTGGAGGGATCTGTTTCATTAGTTGTTTCATTTGTGAGAGTATTTACCAATTAAAATTATTTGATGAGATACCAGGGTTTAAAAAAACTGAAAAGAATAAAACTATGAATTGCCTTGTCTTTTTGCATTACTTACAGCATATCCCACTTAGTTATTTGGGGACTTTTACCCCCTTCATTGTTTACTGCAATATCTGCACCCCAACCAAACTTCCGGACTTAGTCACTTAGGTATTGTTACATAGCTGATTCTTATCTGCAGCAGGAAATTGTCAAGTTATGTGTCAAAGTACAGCAGAATCTAAAATTACACAAAAGATTTCCCTTTAGAATTTTATTTTATTGCTAGCTGGTTCCTCACATTTTCCTTAGAGTATAACTACTGACTTGCCAAAAAGGGTCATTTTTATCATGACCTGTATACACAGCAAACAGTAGCCTTCCTCAGAGTTTACAAATCGTACACAATATGATTGATTAAATGATCTGACAAGCTTGGTGGCATTAATGTATAGCTATACCTATAAAATTCATAAAATAGGTTGGGAAAGAACATGTTTTCAGGTGTTTTGTCTAGCATTATTCATATATTTAGATCAGCAGTTCTCTAAGAAAGGGTCACCAAAGAGAATCTTTTAAGGGGTTTATGGAGCCAAAATTATTTTCATAATACTAGGATGTTAATTTCCTTTTTCACTGGAGATTCCAGAGGCTGCATGAAATTCAATTACAATGTCAGTATTTGTAAGATCTGAAAAACTGTCAATATATATTGAGGAATGATACATCATAGATGGATAAAAATAGATCAATATAAGTTTTTTGCTGTTTATTTTACATACAGTAAGATTTACATTGTTTGGTGTGAATAAAATTTGACAAATACTTAAGAGTTATGTAACCACTGCCACAATCTAAATAAGAACAGTTCTATCACTCCTTCTCAAGAAAAAAGAAAATCGCTTCATGCTTTGTATTCAAACCCATCCCCAACCATCAGTATGTGACAACTATTGATCTGTTTTCTGTCCCTATGTAGTTTTGTCTTTTCAAGAATGTAATATGCAGCCATTGAGTCTGGCTTTTTCAGTTAACATAATGCATTTGTTTCACTTGTATTGTTGTATAAATCTGTAGTTCATTCCTTTTTAAGTGCTCAGTAAGTCTAATGAATGGATCAACCATCATTTATTTAATAAGAACTTTATGAATTTCAAGAAAAATTAAGTTAAACAAGAAAAGAAATTTAATCATAGGAGGTGAGCCAGTTATAAACAATACTCCCATGGTTACATGGTCATTAATGAAAACACTGAATATACATCATTTTATCAATACAATGAGGCCAAGAGAGGTTACATGGATGAATATAGTTGGCCCTCAGTATTTAAGGTAGAAACGTCCAATGTTTTGGTTTTCCTGGGCCACATTGGAAGAATTTTCTTGGGCCACACATAAAATACACTAAACTAACAAAAGCTGATGAGCTTACAATAAGCACCAAAAAAATCTCATCATGTTTTAAGAACATTTATGAATTTGTGTTGGGCTGCATTCAAAGCCATCCTGGGCTGCATGTAGCCCAGGCTGGACAAGCTTAATTTAAGGGGTATCAGTTCCAGTTTCTTCCTCCCCAATACCAAAATCCAGAGATGCTTAAGTCTCTTATATGAAAATGGCCTAGTAGTTGCACATAACCTAAGTACAACCTTCTGTATTCGTTAAGTCATCTCTGTATTACTTATAATACCTAATATAAAATGTGAAGTTGTTTCACTATATTAGGTTTTTTGTTTGTATGTTTTAATTACTGTATTTTTGTTTTTTTCTCCAGAATATTTTTGACCTGTGGTTGGTTGAATCTGTGGATGCAGAACCCATAGCTATGGAGGGCTGACTATAACTTCATTTATCTTAATAGAAATGAAATAAGAAATAATATGTACATATTCTTTATATCTATAAAGAATATTAGAAGAGGTTGGGCAAGGTGGCTCACGCCTGTAATCCCAGCACTTTGGGAGGCTGGGGTGGGCGGATCACGAAGTCAAGAGATCGAGATCATCCTGGCCAATATGGTGAAACCCCGTCTCTACTAAAAAATACAAAAATTAGCTGGGCGTGGTGGTGCGTGCCTGTAGTCCCAGCTACTGGGGAGTCTGAGGCAGAAGAATTGCTTGAACCTGGGAGGCGGAGGTTGCAGTGAGACGAGATTACGCCACTGCACTCCAGCCTGGCACCTGGCGACAAAGTGAGACTCTGTCTCAAAAAAAAAAAGATTAGAAGAAACAGCTTTAAAAATTGAAAGTGATTACCCCTTGAGGCAACGATGAGGATAGACAAGGGGGAGAATAAAGAAATGCTATTTTTGTTATACGTCTGTGGCACTATTTGGGACTTTATGTTCATATACTACACTTTGATCATTCAAAAAAACAATAATGTAGAAAATCTCAATGACTCCTTAAAAATCAAAATTAAGTCAATGAAAACCAAGCTACTCTTAAGCTATACCAGCATCCATTCTCTCTTCTTTTTGTAACAATATCTCAACTTCCTTCTGATTATTCTCCCTAACCCCACCCCGCCAACTCTATTTCTACATTATTCAGGTAGAGTTCCATCAACTCAGGAGTAGAACATGCAGCTCACACATTATCAATCAGAATGTTAAATTCCCTTAGTTCTTGTGACTAATTCAAGAATGAACTTAAAACCCAAGTTGTTCACTCAGAAAGATTCCTGGGATGTCTGTAAGAGCTACTGGAAAGACACTCCCTTTTCCCAACAGTCTTAACTTGAAAGCATGCAAACTTCAGAGTTTATGTCACCATGTAGAACCTGACAGTGAAGCTGAGAGGTAAACAGAGATTAAATTCCATTTTTTGAGCCCCAACTCTAGTACATTCTCAATCCAGATGCCATATGTGGATTTTTCATTATGTAAACCAAAAATCACCTGCCTCCTAAAACAAAACAATAAGGAAAACATACAAGACAATAGGCACCTGGACTAAAGAGTATCAAATTTAAAAAAGAAAGAAAAAAAACTCCATATGAAAGATTCCAGATGAAGAAAAATTAACAAAAGGATAAAAAAAAACAGAGGGAGAATTAAGGAAATCCTAACACAAGCAGTAACAGACATTCCCAATTTTACAACACATATGTCTTCATTTTGGATTGGACTTAACGAAAGCTAAGAATGAACACTATATGGAGCTTATACACAACCAAACTACTGATTTTACCATATTTACCAGTTATTTTTGAGGTCCTACTACTATGTGCCAGGCACAGTATGAGCTATCTAGCTTACAAAGCTAAACTGGGTACAATGTCTATCCTGGAAAAGCTTTTAGGCTTGTGGGAAAAGTTCTTCTGTATTCCTTGTTAATATTATTTTATCTGTAATGCTGAGTGACTTTAAACTTATTCCGATTAAACCAGCATCACAAACTATCCCAACTGTACATGTAAATTAGGTCCAATGTACAACTAGCTACCTGTTTATACATTTAGCCAACTCTTGATTGTATCAACAAAACCACCCATTATTTCACTTTATAAACTCTTGGCTCCCAGAATCCTCCACATGAACAATTTATTTTTAAATGTAACATAAAAACAAACAACCTGCCTTGAACTCTAAAGGTCTAAAGAAAAAAAAGAATAATGATCCTGAGGGCAGGCCAGGTATCAGGTATAAAACAGGACAGATCCAGAGAAGCAGCATAAGAAATTTATACCCACTGGTTGTAAGACAGGGGTTATGGATTCTGGTTTTATTCTTCTCACAAAGGATGATGACAAAAAGGGAATCATTAATATTTAGGGAGAGCTTACTGATGTATGTGCCCTCCACTGTGAAGGTTCTGAGAATTATCTTCCTGAGACACAGAAGCAGAGATTTTATTCAACCTAAACCACCTCTAACTCCTAAGTGCTAGGGGAAAGAACTGTTATAAATAAAGAAACATGTCCTTTACCTAAGGAGAGAGAACTGACCTAGGTAACTCGACCCTCAAAAATAAAATGGGAGTCAGAAACTAGAGACCAGAGCCATGACAGGAAAAGTGTAAGATGTAAGCTATCACTTATTTCCCTGTTAACTATTATCTCTAAATTGCTTCCATATTTGGTTACATAGGCTGTAAAGCCGAGGGCACTATGAAAATTGTCTAGATTCTCTAATTTTTCAACCAAGTTAAAGAAAATCCCCCAAAGAATTGTGAATGTTAAAACAACTTTAAAAACACAAAGTAAAATGCAGTCTCTGAGATATGATTCAAGGAAAAAATGAAAATAGGAACCAGGCCAGGCTTGAGGCCTGAGAAAGATCTATGAGGCTTAACACAGATAGGGGTGTACAATCTTTTGGGTTCCCTGGATCACACTGGAAGAATTATTGTCTTGGGCCACACATAAAATACACTAATGATAGCTAATGAACAAAACAAACAAACAAAAAAAGCTCATAATGTTTTAAGATAGTTTACGAATTTGTGTTGAGCCACATTCAAAGCCGTCCTGGGCCACATGCAGCCCACAGGTTCAACAAGCTTGACATCAAACATGCCACATTGTTCTCCCACAAACTGAAGCAATGCTGCACAGGTGCCTGCAAACTGCTGATTATTGCAAACACAAGGGACGAAGTCTTAAAGGAAAATTCTTCTTTTATAACACCCCATCTACCTCTTTCAGACTATCCCTAAACATCTAGGCATTATTTGACATTTTATACTATGTTTACATATTACATATGAATACATTTGACAAGTTGCAAATGTACAGAGTCTGCACATGAGAGTGTCTCCTGCAATTTTTCACCTTGGGCAACTTGCTTATCTTACCCTAGTTCTCAGCCCTGTTTGGCTGCCCTTATAAGAAAAATGTGTTTATAACATATTCAATTTCCCTTCTAGCCATATACATGGGTTCTAACCACTGCTCTGCCATTAGTTATGACTCAGGGACTGACATACCAACCTCCCAGAAACTCCAATGCCTTATCTACAAAATAAGGGGATTGAACTGGGTAATATTAAAAAGTCTCTTTTATTGAGTGTCAAAATCACAATTTCAATTTTTTGAACAAACTCAGGTTTGTCTTCTAAGTTTTTCATTACATTAATCCCTCATTATTCTGATCATTACCCTTCGAATCTATCATATTTCAGTGTCATTCCAAGTTATACATATTTCCAAAAGAATACACACAAACACACACAGAGGATACTGACTATAATTTCTCCGTGCTTTATATTATCAGTAAGGTTTAGATTGTGTCATCTCATCTAGTAAACATATTATTCTGACATACATAAAACCTGTGGTAACCTGAAATATCAGACATATTTAACTTATGATTAATCAAAACATGACTATTTTTCATATTAATTGCTGCACTTAATTCCAATTCCCCCTCTTGCCCTCCATGTGCTTATGTCATTTTTATCACAAAATGGTTCTAGGACATTACCACTTAGCCCTTGATATGGTTTGGATTTGTGTCCCCAACCAAATCTCATATCAAATTGTAATCTCCAGGTGACTGGAGGTGACTAGGACGTGGCTGGATCATGGGGCAGATTTCCCCTCTTGCTCTGTGACAGTGAGTTCTCATGAGACTTCGTTGTTTAAAAGCGTTTGGCAAGGCTGGGCTCAATGGCTCACACCTGTAATCCCAGCACTTTGGGAGGCCAAGGTGGCAGATCACCTGAGGTCAGAAGTTTGAGACCAGCCTGGCCAACATGGTGAAACCCCATCTCTACTAAAAGTACAGAAGTTAGGCGTGGTGGTGCATGCCTGTAATCGCAGCTACTTGAGAGGCTGAGGCAGGAGAACTGCTTGAACCTGGGAGCCAAGATCACACCAATACACTCCAGCCTGGATGACAGAGTGAGACTCCACCTCAAAAAAACAAAGAACTAGTGAAGGTGTCCACATCGCCCCCAGACCCTGGAGCGCCCCCTCTCCACCCCCAGGGCTTCCCAGGTCACTCACTCCGCATGCCCACCCAGATCTGAGAGAAACCGAAAACACACCTCTGACTCGGGCAGCCAGGCCAAAACTGTCAAGAGGAGAAAAGTGTTTGAAGTCCACCTGAAGCCCTGCTCTCTGTTCATTACCCAGCCCTTCCCAGCATGCATGGAGACTCCAGAATACCTAGGCGTCCACCCCAGCCAGCACAGGTGTGGAGTCCTCTCCTTGTAAGCTGACACCACAGACAGATTCTTATCAGAGCATTTTGGCATAAAGAAATTGGGTAGCCCAGGGGATCCCACCAAGATGGCCAAATAGGAACAGCTCTGGAGCACAGCTCCCAGAGAGAGAGATGCAGAAGGCAAGTGATCTCCACATTTCCAGCTGAGGTACCAGGTTCATTTCAATGGGACTGCTTGGACAGTGAGTGTAGCTCAAGGAGGGCAAACCATGGCAGGGCGGGAGCTGCCTCACCCAGGAAGTACAACTGACCGGAGGATCGCGGATGCCCCCACACAGCACTCCGGTTCAGATACTGTGCTTCTCCCATGCCTTCTGCAACTCACAGACCAGGAGATCCCCGCTGGGCTGAAAAACGCTACCAACACAGATCTGAGTGGCAGCTCCAGCAGATGCTGCGGGTGTCGGCACAGGTCTGGGCAAACGTTTTGACTAGCACCAAGAGCACCTGTGGGACAGAGCTACCTGCTCCCCAGAAAGAGGGATAACTGAAAGCAAGGAGACAGGCAATATGGCCGGGCAGGTCCCATCCTCAAACACACCACCAAACTGAAGCCCCCTCACTTGAGAGTTTCACAGCCAGCACACCAGTTCAAGCTCGACAGGGATGATCAAGCTTGGTTGGCGGGGAGGGCGTCCACCACTGCTGAGGCAGGTCTACTACCTGTGTAAACACAAGTCAGAGGAAGCTTACACAGCAGCTGGACTAAGTCCATGACAGCCCAGCAGCATCTCTGCAGGCAAACAAGGGGCAGACTCCCTCCTCAAGTGGCTCCCTGACCCCTGTATAACCAAAAAGATGCCTCATACAGGAGAGCTCTGTCTGTCACCTGGCAGGTACCCTTCTGGGACGAAGCTATCAGAGGAAAGATCAGGCAGCAATACTTGCTGATCTGCAACCCCCATGGGTGATTCCCAGGCAAGCAAGATCTAGAGTGGACCTCCAGCAGTCCTACAGCAGAGGGACCTGTTAGGAAAACTAAAAAACAAAAAGAAATAGCTTCTACATCAACAGAAAGGACGTACACTCAGAGACCCCATCTGAAATCACCAACTTCAAAGATCAAAGGTAGGGAAGGCAGATCCAAGATGGCTGAACAGGAACAGTTCTGGAGTATAGTTCCCAGTGAGAACAACGCAGAGGGTGAGTGATGACCACATTTCCAAATGAATTATTACTGCCTACAGACCAGGAGATTCCAGGCTGAAAAGCGTCATGAGTTTCTAGCACAACTGTTTCAGCCGGCGCAGCAGGTCTCTGCACAAAAACTCACACAAATCTGGACAGCCATTTCAATTGGCGCCTGGAACGCCTGGGTGACAGAGCCGCCCATTCAACTGAAAAAAAGGGGGCTGAAACAGGGAGGCAGGTGGTCTGGCTCGGTGGGTCCCACCCCCACAAAGACCAGAAATGCTCTGGATTGAGAGTTTCACAGCAAGTGCAGCTGGACCTGGGATGGAATTACAGAGGCAGTCCGCCATTACTGAGGCACACCGCCATTACCGAGGCAGTTCTGACTATACCTCTGTAAACAAAACCACAAAGTTCACACAGCAGCTGGGCAGAGCCCACAGTAGCTCAGTAACACCTCTGCTGGCAGAATGTGACTAGACTACCTCCTTGCTGGGCAGGGCATCTCTGAAAAAAGGCAGCAGCATGTCAGGAACTTATAAATAAAGCCCCATCTTCCCAGGACAGAGAACCTGGGGAAAAAGGTGGTTATGAGCTCTGCTGCAGCAGATTTAAATGTACCTGCCCAGCAGCTCTGAACCCAACAACAGAGCTCACAGCTCAGCACTTGAGCTCCTATAATGGACAGACTGTCTCCTCAAGCAGCTCCCCGACCCCCGTATATATAAAAAGATACCTCATAAAGGAGAGCTCAGGCTGACATCTGGCGGGTATCCTTCTGGGACGAAGATAACAAAAGAAGAAACTGGCAGCAACCCTTACTATTCTGCAGCTGCTGCAAGTGATCCCCAGGCAAGCGGGGTCTGGAGTGGACCTCCAGCAGTCCTACAGCAGAGGGGCCTGTTAGAAGAAAAACTAAAAAACAGAAAGAAATAACTTCATCATCAACTAAAAGGACGTCCACTCAGAGACCCCATCCGAAAGTCACCAACTACAAAGACCACAAGTAGATAAATCCACAAAGATGGGAAGAAACTAGCACAAAAAGGATGAAAACACCCAAAACCAGAATACCTCTTCTTCAAGGGATCACAACTCCTGACCAGCAAGGAAACAAAGCGGGATGGAGAATGAGTCTGATTGACAGAAACAGGCTTCAGAAGGTGGGTAATAACAAAATTCTCTGAGCTAAAAGAACATGTTTTAACCCAATGCAAAGAAATGAAGAAACGTGAAAAAAGCTTCAAAATGCTAATGAGAATAAACAGCTTACAGGAGAATATAAATGACTTGATGGAGCTGAAAAACACAACACGAGAACCTCACAAAGCATACACAAGTTTCAACAGCCAAATAGACCAAACAGAAGAGAGGATATCAGAGACTGAAGATCAACTCAAAGAAATAAAATGAGAAGGCAAGATTAGAGAAAAAAGAGTGAAAAGCAATAAACAAAGCCTCCAAGAAATATGGGATTATATGAAAAGACCTAATCTATGTTTGACAGGTGTACCTGAATGTGACAGAGAGAATGAATCCAAGCTGGAAAACACTCTTCAGGATATTTTCCAAGAGAACTTCCTCAACCTAGCAAGGCAGGCCAAGATTCAAGTCCAGGAAATATGGAGAACACCACAAAGATATTCCTCAAGAAGAGCAACCCCAAGGCACATAATCGTCAGATTCACCAGGGTTGAAATGAAGGAAAAAATGCTAAGGGTAGCCAGAGAGAAAGGTCAGGTTACCCACAAAGGGAAGTCCATCAGACTCTCAGCAGACACCCTACAAGCCACATGAGAGTAGGGGCCAACATTCAACATCCTTAAAGATAAGAAGTTTCAACCTATAATTTCATATCCAGCCAAACTAAGCTTTATAAGAGAAGGAGAAATAAAATCCTTTATGGACAAGCAATTGCTGAGAAATTTCATCACCACCAGGCCTGCCTTACAAGATCTCCTGAAAGAAGCACTAAACATAGAAAGGAAAAATCAGTACCAGCCACTCCAAAAATGTACCAAATGGTAAAGAGCATTGACACAATGAAGAAACTGTGTCAACTAAAGAGCAAAACAACCAGCTAGCATCAAAATGGCAGGATCATATTCACCCATATTCACCCATAACAATATTAACTTTAATATTGTTTATTAAATGTAAATGGACTAAATGCCTCAATCAAAAGACACAGACTGGCATATTGGATAAAAAGTCAAAACCCATCGGTGTGCTGTATCCAGGAAACCCATCTCACATTCAAGGACGCACACAGGCTCAAAATAAAGGGATGGAGGAAGATTTACCAAGCAAATGGAGAGGAAAAAAATGCAGGAGTTGCAATCCTATCTCTGATAAAACAGACTTTAAACCAACAAAGATCAAAAGAGACAAAGAAGGGCATTATATAATGGTAAAAGGATCAATGCAATAAGAAGAGCTAACGATCCTAAATATATATGCACCCAATACAGGAGCACCCAGACAAATAAAGCAAGTTCTTAACAACCTACAAAGAGACTTAGACTCCCACACAATAATAGTGGGAGACTTTAACACTACACTGTCAATATTAGACAGATCAACGAGACAGAAAATTAACAAGGATACCCACAACTTGAACTCAGATCTGGACCAAACAAACCTAATAGACACCTACAGAACTCTCCACAGAATATACATTCTTCTCAGAATCACATCACACCTACTCTAAAATTGACCACATAATTGGAAGTAAATCACTCCTCAGCAAATGCAAAAGAACGAAAATCATAACAAACAGTCTCTCAGATCGCAGTGTAATCAAATTAGAACTCAGGATTAAGAAACTAACTGAGAACCGCAAAACTTAATGGAAACTGAACAACTTGCTCCTGAATGACAACTCGATAAACAATGAAATGAAGGCAGAAATAAAGATGTTCTTCTAAACCAATGAGAATGAAGACACAACGTACCAGAATCTCTGAGACACATTTAAAGCAGTGTCTACAGGCAAATTTATAGCAATAAATACCCACATGAGAAGCGAGGAAAGATCTAAAATCAACAACCTAACGTCAAAATTCAAAGAGCTAGAGGAGAAAGATCAAAAGAACTCAAAAGCTAGCAGAAGACAAGAAATAATTAAGATTAGAGGAGGAGGAGGAGGAGGAAAAAAAAAAGAAATAGTTAACTAAGATCAGAGCAGAACTGAATGAGATAGACACAAAAACCCTTCAAAAAAATTCAATAAATCCAGGAGCTAGTGTTTTGGGGGGAAAAAACAGACCGCTAGCCAGACTAATAAAGAAGAAAAGAGACAAGAATCAAACAGACACAATAAAAAATGATAAAGGGGATATCACCACTGATCTACAGAAACACAAACTACCATCAGAGAATACTATAAACACCTTTATGCAAATAAACTAGAAAATCTAGAGGAAACAGATAAATTCCTGGATAGATACACCCTCCCAAGACTAAACCAGAAAGAAGTCAAATCCCTGAATAGACCAATAACAAGTTCTGAAACTGAAGTAGTAATTAATAGCCTATCAACCAAAAAAGGCCCAGGACCAGATGGGTTTACGGCCAAATTCTACCAAAGGTACAAAGAGGAGCTGGTAACATTCCTTCTGAAACTATTTCAAACAATACAAAAAGAGGGAATCCTCCCTAACTCATTTTATGAGGCCAGCATCATCCTGATACCAAAACCTTGCAAAGACACAACAAAAAAAGAAAATTTCAGGCTAATATTCCTGATGAACATCGATGCAAAAATCCTCAATAAAATACTGGCAAACTGAATGCAGCAGCACACCAAAAAGCTTATCCACTAAGATCAAGTTGGCTTCATCCCTAGGATGCAAGCCTGATTCAACATATGCAAATCAATAAATGTAATCCATCATATAAACAGAACCAATGACAAAAACCACGATTATCTCAATAGATGCAGATAAGGCCTTTTATAAAATTCAACACCCCTTCATGCAAAAAACACTCAATAAACTAGGTACTGATGGAACACATCTCAAAATAATAAGAGCTATTTATGACAAACCCACAGTCAATATCATACTGAATGGGCAAAAGTTGGAAGCACTCCCTTTGAAAACTGGCACAAGTCAAGGATGCCCTCTCTCACCACTCCTATTCAACATAGTATTGGAAATTCTGGCCAGGGAAATCAGGCAAGAGAAAGAAATAAAGGGTATTTAATTAGAAAAAGAGGAAGTCAAATTGTCTCTGTTTGTAGATGACATGACTGTATATTTAGAAAACCCCACTGTCTCAGCCGAAAATCTTAAGCTGATAACCAACTTCAGCAAAGTCTCAGGATACAAAATAAATCAATGTGCAAAAATCACAAGCTTTCCCATACATCAAAAATAGACAAACAGAGAGTCAAATCATGAGTGAACTCCCATTCACAATTGCTACAAAGACAATAAAACACCTAGGAATACAACTTACAAGGGATGTGAAGGACCTCTTCAGGGACAACTGCAAACCACTGCTCAAGGAAACAGGAGAGGACACAAACAAATGGAGAAACATTCCATGCTCATTGAGAGGAAGAATCAATATCGTGAACACGGCCATACTACCCAAAGTAATTTATAGATTTAATGCTATCCCCATTAAGCTCCCATTGGATTTCTTCAGAAAATTAGAAAAAACTACTTTAAAGTTCATATGGAACCAAAAATTAACCCATATGGCCAAGACAATCCTAAGCAAAAAGAACAAAGCTGGAGGCATCATGCTACCTGACTTCAAACTATACTACGAGACTACAGTAACCAAAACAGCATGGTACTGGTACCAAAACAGAGATACGGACCAATGGAACAGAACAGAGGCTTCAGAAATAACGCCACACATCTACAACCACCTGATCTTTGACAAACCTGACAAAAACAAGCAATGGGGAAAGGATTCCCTGTTTAATAAATGGGGTTGGGAAAACTAGCCATATGCAGAAAACTGAAACTGGATCCCTTCCTTACACCTTATACAGAAATTAACTCAAGATGGATTAAAGCCTTAAACGTAAGTCCTAAAACCATAAAAGCCCCAGAAGAAAACCTAGGCAATACTATTAATGATATAATCATGGGCAAAGCCTTCATGACAAAAATACCAAAAAAAAAAAAAAAAAAGTAGCAACAAAAGCCAAAATTGACAAATGGGACTTAACTAAACTAAAGAACTTCTGCCCAGCAAAAGAAACTATCATCAGAGTGAAGAGGCAACCTACAGAATGGGAGAAAATTTTGCAATCTATCCATCTGACAAAGGGCTAATAATCAGAATTTACAAAGAACTCACACAAATTTACAAGAAAAAAACAACCCCATCAAAAAGTAGGCAAAGGATATGAACAGACACTTCTCAAAATAAGACATTTATGCAGCCAACAAACATATGAAAAAAAAGCTCATCATCACTGGTCATTAGAGAAATGCAAATCAAAACCACAATGAGATGCCATCTCACACTGGTTAGAATGGCAAACACTAAAAAGTCAGACAACAACAGATGCTGGATAGGATGTGGAGAAATGGGAACACATTTACACTGTTGGTGGGAGTGCAAATTAATTCAACCATTGTGGAAGATAGTGTGGCAATTCCTCAAGGATCTAGAACCAGAAATACCATTTGACCTAGCAATCCCATTACTGGGTATATACCCAAAGGATTATATATCATTCTACTATAAAGACACATGCACACGTATGTTTACTGCAGCACTGTTCACAAGAGCAAAGACTTAGAACCAACCCAAATGCCCATCAAGGACAGACTGGATGAAGAAAATGTGGTACATATACACCATGGAATACTATGCAGCCATAAAAAAGGATGAGTTCATGTCCTTTGAGGGACATGGATGAAGTTGGAAACTATCATTCTCAGCAAACTAACACAGGAACAGAAAATCATACACTGCATGTTATCACTCATAAGTGGGAGCTGAACAATAAGAACACATGGACACCAGGAGGGGAACATCACACACTGGGGGCTAGGGGAGGGATAGCATTAGGAGAAGTATCTAATGTAGATGACAGGTTATGGGTGCAGCAAACCACCATGGCACATGTATACCTACATAACAAACCTGCACATTCTGCACATGTATCCCAGAACTTAAAGTATAGTAATAATAAAATAAGATCCATTAGAATGGCTTTTATCAAAAAGAACAATAAAAGGGTTAATGAGGATGCAGAGAAAAGTGAACACTTGTACACTGTTGGTGGGGATGTAAATTAGTGCAGTCATTCTGACAAAGAATATGGAGGTTCCTCAAGAAACTAAATTAGAGCTACCATATGATCCAGCAATTCCACTTCTAGGTATATATCCAAAGGAACTAAAATCAGTATGGCAAAGGAATATCTATATATTGTTCATTGCAGCATTATTCACAATATCCAGGATATGGAATCAACTTAAGTGTCCATCAAGGGATTAATGAAGAAAAAAATGTGTATACATACAATGAAATTCAGCCTTTAAAAAGAAGGAAATTCTTTCATTTGCAATAACGTGAATGAATCTAGAGGACTTTATGCTAAATTAAATAAGCCAGCACAGAAAGACATGGTCTCATGTATATGTGGAATCTGTAAAAGGAGAGAGTAGAATGATGGTTACCAGAGACTAGGGAGAAGCCAGGATGGGAAGTTGTTGGTCAAAGGATATCATGTTTTGGATGGGAGGAATATGTTTTGAGACCTACTGCACAGCACAGTGATGCCAGTCACTGTATTGAGGCATTACATATTTTGAAATAACTAAGAGTACATTTTGAATGTCTCATTATGAAAACAGTAGGTAATAAGGTGATGGATATCTTAATTAGCTTGATTTAATCATTTCACATTGTACACATATGTCACAACATCCCACTGTACCCCAGGAAAGTATAAAATTATGATCTGTCAATTAACAATATTGAATTTAAAAACTGGAATAAAATGTTAAGAGGAGTCAAACAGGTTGAAACAAAAGGATGCTAGACAGTAATTTGAAGCTATATAAAGTAAAAGTAAATATATGTGCAAGTATAAAAGCTAGTATTACTGTAACTTTGGTTTGTAACTCTGAGGTTTCTTTGGTTTGTAAACCTTTTTAACATAACTTTACTACACAACAAAAACATTACTCTAAAAGCTAGTATAATTGTAACTTTACTTTGCTACTCCAGATTTTATTTTCTACATAGGAGACAAATGCATAAAATAACCAAAAGGGGGTAGGGATGGAGCTGTACAGGAACAGTTACTTTGTTATTGAAGTTAAGCTGGTACAAATTTAAACTGCAGTGTTTTATCTTCAGAATGTTAAATGTAATCCCCATGGTAACTACAAAAAATAGCTACTGAATATACACAAAAGGAAATGAGAATGGAATTATTCTATTAAATTCAGCACAAAAGACAGTAATGCAGCAAGTGAGTGACATGAAAGCTTTAAGGAATAAAGAAAACAAATAGCAAAAGGACAGCAGTCTCTCCTTATCAGTAATTACTCTAATGTAAATAAACTCTCCAATCAAAAGACAGAGATTGGCAAGATGAACAGAAAAAACAAATTCCAAATATATTCTATCTGTAAGAGACTCACTTTAGATCCAAAGACACAAATAGACAAAACATGTAAGGAGGGAAAGGCTAATCCATGTACATAGGAACCATAAGAGAAGTGGGGTGGGCTGTATTAACATCAGACAACACAGACTATAAAACAAGAAAGTATAAGAGACAACGAAGGACACTATAATAAAAAGTTGAATATAGCAAGAAGATACTATGATAAACATTTTAACGTGTAATGATAGCCCATCAAAATAAACAAAGCAAAAACTAACAGAATTTAAGGGAGAAACAAGACAGTTCTACAATAATCACTGGAGACTTCAATACCTGACTCTCAATAATGGGTAGAATAATCAAACAAAAGAGGAAAGAGACTTAACACTATAAACCAATTAGCTGTAACAGAGAACACTACTCAACAGCAGAAATCGTGTTCTTCTCAAGTGCACATGGGACATTTATTTTATTAAACCACTCAACACCCTGCCATTGAAACAGGCTGTTTACATAATTGTCTCTGTTACTTATAATATAGCAAGCTCTTACAGGAAACATAATTTCACTGTATCCCTAGCACCTCAAAAGAGTATCATGCATGTGGTTTTCAACATTTACAAAATTACCATTATGAGTTTCAGCTCCTTTCACACGTTTCAGTCCTCAGTCTAGCATACCCTTACCCTCTCAGCAAACTTCTACGTATTCTTAAGACCCAATTCACATGTTTTCTTTGCACCATTTGCCTATGTATCTCTGAGCAGCAGTCACTCACTCCCTTCTTTGTGATTCTACCTAATAATTGCCTCTCTCTTATTGTCTTAGTCCATTTTGCACTGCTATAACAGAATATCTGAAATTGGGTAATTTATAAAGGACAGAAATTTATTTCCTCATAGTTCTGGAGGCTGGGAGTTCAAGATCAAGACACCAGCATCTGGTGAAGGCCTTCCTGCTGCATGACAACAAAGAGGAAGGCATCAAATGGCTTGCGTGAGGAAAAGGGGGAGTCATGGACCCTACTCCTAAGATAATATCATTAATTCATTCATGAGGGCAGTGCCCTCAAGACCCAAACACCTCCCATTATGCCCCACCTCCCAACACCACTGCATCAACTTTCCAACACATTAACTTTAGGGAACACATTAAAACTATAGCACTATACTGTACATATCCCACTGAATCTGAAATTCCTTTGTAACGTTCTTATAATTGTCGTACCTTAACATACAGAAACCGTTCTCTTCTTCCTAAAACTATCAATTTTGACAAAGGGACATGGCAAGCACAATAAAAAGTATATATTGTCAGTCTCCTTTGGAGTTAGATGTCACCACATTGGCAGTAATCAGTTGCAGTTTGCCCCCTTTAACAGATGGAACAACTATCCTTTCTTGTTTTACTCAGTATCCACGGATTTGGTCTCCAGTTTCATGTGTGACTCTTTCAGCTCTGATCATCTTATAGGACATGAATTCAGAACTGCCTCAACCCTGTTTCCATATCCAAATGCTGGCACTGTGGCCTCACCCTCACTCTGCAAATTGTACATCTAGTCCACTAATTCTACAGATAAATTTATCCCATTTTTGACCAAGGCTTTGTATTTTAAAACTCTCTATCATTCCTTTGTATTTAAAGCAGGCATACATTGTCCATTCTAATATTTTTAAAAACTAATTTTAGGCCAGGCACAGTGGCTCACACCTGTAATCCCAGCACTTTGGGAGGCCAAGGTGGGTGGATCATGAGGTCAGGAGATCAAGATCATCCTGGCTAACACAGTGAAACCCCATCTCTACTAAAAATACAAAAAATTATTTGGGTGTGGTGGTGCATGCCTGTAGTCCCAGCTACTTGGGAGACTGAGGCAGGAGAATCACTTGAACCCAGGAGGCAGAGGTTGCAGTGAGCCAGGGTCATGCCACTACACTCCAGCCTGGGCAACAGAGTGAGACACAGTCTCAAAGAAATAAATAAAATTTTTTAAAAACCTAATTTTAAAAATACTTGATTCAATTAATTATTAAAACTATATGGGTCCCTGCAGATAATGGTAAAGGAATGTTAATATGACAAAATGATACCATTGTGGACATATGTACCCTATGTAAATAGACATATTTACATAGGGTACATAGGGAGGAGCTTCAAGATGGCTGACTACACGCATATGGTACTTGCCTTCTCCGTGGAGAGGAAACAAAATAGTGAGGAGATAATCACACTTCAAACAGATCATCTAAGAGAGAATACTGGAATTCAGCAGGGAGGCAACAAGAAGCACTGAAAGCAAGAAAGGAGGAGGAGGCAAGGCAGCCTGCTCAACCAGGATCAGTGGAGAGCCTGGAGAGACTATGTAATATGGGAAAAAGATGAGAGACTTCCAGAGGTCCACATTCCCACCAGACTCATAACAATCCTAGCCATGGGAGAACCCCTCAACTGCTGCAGGCCCTGAGTGTAACATAAGGAGGTGTCTAGAAACCATGCAACAACATTATTCCAGAGAGAGCTCACTCTAACTCCCACAAACCTCCAATTCCTAAGCAGGTACAGTGTACCTCCATTTTGAGAGCCCAGCCCCCACTAGACCTTGCCATGCCCAGGAACCCAGCAGACCCTGCATCTCCACATCCCTGGAGCCCCCACTGACATTCTCCACCGATAGCTGCTCCACAGGATCCAAGGCCACAGCCACTGGCAGCAACTGTCTCTCTACACTGTAGCAGAGGGGGACCCACACATTTTCATGCACTGAGGAAAAATTCCACTGAACAAGGCACAAGCAAAGAATGTGCCCGACCAAGCCACCTGCCTACGAATGCTCCCACTGACGGCAATCCCACCCTCTCGGTAACAAAGCCACAGCACAATCCCTGCGGCTGCCACCAGAGCACTCTGATGGCAGTCTGAGGATCATTCTCCCCTGCCTACCATAGACAGTACCCGCATGTACCAGTGGGGAGCCTCAGGACAGGCTCCTACAACCTGGCTCCATCCCCCTCAGTACCCAAGCATGCAATCCATGGGCCTAGGAATCACCTAGCCTAGACCACCACTGTTGGCACCTAAGCACCCCTCCCAGGGTCTGAGATTGGACCTATTCAACCTGCCTCTACCACCACAGCTGGCAACAAACCACATGTGCTACCTGCAAGCCTGGGGATTAGCCTGCCCAGCCCATCACAGCCACTGCCTACACTAGCACAGACAATTTGGGTCCTAAAGGTTATCCCACCACTGCTACTGCCATCATCCATACCATGCCTACTACACAGAGGCTTAAAAACCTGTCAACCTGCCCGGCTCACTTGTGCCATTCCTGGTACCCAAGCAAGACGCCTGGAGCCTCAATAATTGGCTTGTCTGAACCTGCTAACACGGGTGCCAGTACATGCTGCCCTGAAGCCCAAGGACAGGCAATTTCAGCTCACTGGTGCCACCACTGGGGCCTGAGGGCTGGCCTACTTGGCAACCCAGACCTCAGCAAAATCTTACCACAGGCTAGACACAGTGGCTCACACCTACAATCCTAGCACTTTGGGAGGCTGAGGTAGGAGGATATTTGAGCTCAGGACTTTGAGACCAATCTGGGCAACATAGTGAGACCTCTTTTATTGAAAGTTAAAATTTTCTTTTATTAAAAAAACAAACAAACAAAAATACTTTATTACAGCCTCCACTAACAACCACAATCTAAGCCACCTAAGAAATCACAGACACCACTGACACCATTCACATCCAAAGAAATCACACAGAGACTACACTATGACACACACCTAGAATCGAAGCCAAAATGCCATACTCAACCAACATCACAGATAACATCTTCAGGAAAATGTTCTCCCCTATGAAAGAAAATTCAAAAAATTAGAAGGAGTGATTGTTACACCAGAGGCACAGATATCAGTGTAAGGACACAGGAAACATGAAAAAGCAAGGAAGCATGACACCTCCAAAAGACCACAATAATTCACAAGCAATACATCCCAATCAAAAAAAATCTGGCCAGGTTAGGTAGCTCACACTTGTAATTCTAGCACTTTGAGAGACTGAGGCAGGCAGATTGCTTGAGCCTAGTGGTTTAAGACCAGTCAGGGCAACATAGTGAGACCCCATCTCTAAAAAAATACAAAAATTAGCCAGGTGTGGTGGCATGCACCTGTAGTCCCAGCTACTTGGGAGGCTGAGGTGGGGGGACTACCCGAGCCCAGGGAGGTTGTGGCTGCACTGAGCTATGATCACACCATTGCACTCCAGCCTGGGTAATAAAGTGAGACCCTGTCTCGGGAGGTAAAAAGAAATTTATGAAATCTCAGAAAAATTACTCAAAACATTGATTTTAAAGAAGCCCAGTAAGATATGGGAATTCTGAGGCCAGGCACTGTGGCTCACACCTGTAATCCTAGCACTTTGGGAGGCCAAGGCAGGCAGATCACTTGAGGCCAGGAGTTCAACACCAACCTGGCCAACATGGCAGAACCCCATCTCTGTCTCAAAAAAAAAAAAAAAAAAAAGATACAAGAGAATGCTGAAAAACAATTAAGGCTCTGAGGGAGAAGTTTACTAAAGAAACTAGACATCATAAAAGAAAATTAAGTTGGGCACAGTGGCTGATGCCTGTAATCAACCCCAGCATTTTGGGAGGCCAAGGCAAGCAGATCACTTGAGGTCAGGCGTTCAAGACAAGTCTGGCTAACATGGTAAAACCCCATCTCTATAAAAAAAATGCAAAAAAGTTAGTTAGGTGTGGTGGCAGGCACCTGTAGCTCCAGCTACTCAGGAGGCTGAGGCAAGAGAATCACTTGAACCTAGGAATTGAAGGCTGCAGTTAGCTGAGATCATGCCACTGCACTCTGGCCTGGGCAACAAAGCGAGACTCCATCTCAAAAAAAAAAAAAGAGAGAGAGAAAAAAAGAAAAGAAAGAAAAAGAAAAACTAGGCCAGGTGCAGCGGCTCATGCCTGTAATCTTAAGCACTTTGGGAGGCCTAGGCAGGCAGATCACGAGGTCAGGAGTTCAAGACCAACCTGACCAACATGGTGAAACCTCATCTCTACTAAAAATACAAAAATTAGCTGGGCATGGTGACGCGTGCCTGTAACCAGCTACTGAGGAAGCTGAGGCAGGAGAATCGCTTGATCCCAGGGTATGGAGGTTATAGTGAACCGAGATTGGGCCATTGCACTCCAGCCTGGGTGACAGAGCAAAACTCCGTCTTTCAAAAAAAAAAAAAAAGAAAAAAAGAAAAACCAAACAGGAATTCTGGAACTGAAGAATTCACTGAATAAAATACAAAATACATTTGAAAGTGTCAACAACAGACTAGATTGAGCAGATGAAAGATTCTCAGAACATTAAGAAAGGCCTTTGGAAAAAAGCCAGCGAGACAGGAAGTAATAATTAAAGAAAAACAGTGAGAAAAGCCTATGCGACATAAGGCACACCATTAGGTAACCAAATATTCAAATTTTCAGTGTCTCAGGAGAAAACAAAAATGTTAAAAAATCTGTTTAATAAAATAATAGGTAAAAATTTCTCAAGTCTAGCAAGAGATTTAGACATCCAGCCTGGCCAACATGGTGAAACTCTATCTCTACTAAAAATACAAAAATTAGCTGGGTACAGTGGCACATGCCTGTAACTCCAGCTATTCAGGAGGCTGAGGCAGAAGAATCACTTGAACCCAGGAGGCAAAGGCTGCAGTGAGCCAAGACTGCACTACTACTCCAGCCTGGGTAACAGAGCAAGACTCCATCTAAAAAAGACATATATTTAAGAAAAAAAAGTGCTGAAAGAAAAAAAACCTGTCAATCAAGGATACTATACCCAGCAAAGTTATCCTTCATAAATGAGTAAGAAATAAAGTATTTTCCAAACAAGCAAAAGCTGAGGGAATATATCATCACTAGATTGGCCCTAGAAGAAATGCTTAAAGTCCCACATCCAGAAGCAAAGGAACTGTATCTACCATCATGAAAACACAATATAAAAACTACTGATAGAGTAAATACACAAACAGGAAGAGACTCACAACTACAGAAAACCACCAAACCAAAATGATAAATAATGAGAGACAAAGAAGGATCAGATATTATAAAAAACAACCATAAATCAATAAAATGACAGAAATAAGCCTTCACTTATCAATAACTCTGAATGTAAACTGATCAAACTTTCCACGTAAAAGACACAGACTGATTTGGCCAGGCACGGTGTGGCTCACACCTGTAATCCCATCACTTTGTGAAGTAGAGGCGGGTGGATCACCTGAGGTCAGGAGTTCGAGACCAGGCAGGCCAACATGGTGAAACCCTGTTTCTACTAAAAATACAAAAATTAGCTGGGCATGTTGGTGGGTGCCTGTAATCCCAGCTACTTGAGAGGCTAAGTCAGTAGAATCACTTGAACCCAGGAGGCAGAGGTTACAGTGAGACAAGACCACACCATTACACTCCAGCCTGGGCAACAAGAACAAAACTGTTTTAAGTAAATAAAAACACACAGACTGATTAAATAGATTTTTTAAAATGTTTTTAAAGCATGACCCAACTATGTACTACCTACAAGCAACTCATCTCACCTGTAAAAACAAATAGCCTGAAAGTAAAGGACGGAAAAAAATAGTCCATGCAAACCGAACCCAAAAGTGACTACGAGTGGCTACAGTTGTATCAAACAAAACAAACTTTAAGTCAAAAACAATAAAAAGAGACAAAGTCATTATATAATGGTAAAGGGAAAATTCAGGAGGGGGATATAACAATTCCAAACATACAGACACCCAACACTGGAGTAGCCAGATATATAAAGCAAGTATTATAATATCTGCAAGGAGAGATAAATTCCAATACAATAATAGGAACATCAACACTGCACTGTGAACATTAAATGGATCATCTAGATTTTAAAAAAAATTGAGAAAGCCACACTGGATTTAAATTGCATATTAGACTAAACAGACCTAACAGACATTTACAGAACATTTCATCTAACATTCTTTTCATCAGCATATGAAACACTCTCCAGGACAGATCACATTAGGACACAAAACAAGTGTCAACAGATTTTTAAAAACTAAAATCACATCAAGTATATTCTCAGATAAGAATGGAATAAAACCAGAAATCAAGAATAATAGGCCAGGTGTGGTAGCTCACACCTGTAATCCTAGCATTCTGGGAGGCCAAGGTTGGGGGACTGCCTGAGACCAGCCTGGGCAAAGTGGTGAAAACCCATCTTTACTAAAATACAAAAATCGACCAGGAGTAGTGGCGTGCACCCGTACTCCCAACTACTCAGGAGACTGAGGCACAAGAATTGCTTGAACCCAGGAGGCAGAGGTTGCAGCAGGCCAAGATCATACCACTGCACTCCAGACTGACTAAGTGAAACTCTGTCTCAAAAAATGCCTACATCAAAAAAGTAGTAGGATTTTAAAGAAATGATCCAGCAATGAACCTTAAGGAACTAGAGAAGAACAAACCAAACCTCAAATTAGTAGAAGAAATAATAAAAATCAGAGCAGAACTAAATGACATGATTTTTTTCTAAAGCACATAGGAACAACAAAAAGCTGATTTTTTACAAAAATAAATCAATAAACCACTTGCTAGACTAACAAACATAAAAAGAGAGGACCCAAATAAAATCAGAAATGAAAACGGAGACAACTGATTCCACAGAAATACAAAAGATCATTAAAAACTATTACAAACAATGATATACTAACATACTGGAAAACTGAGAGGAAATGGATACATTCCTAGACATATACAATCTCTGAACAGACTAACAATGAGTAAAGAGATTTAATCGGTAATAAAAAGTCTCCCAACAAAGAGAAGTCCGAGACTGGAAGCGATTCTCCTGCCTCCGCCTCCTGAGTAGCTGGGACTACCAGTGCGCACCACCACGCCCAGCTAATTTTTGTATATTTAGTAGAGATGGGGTTTCACCATGTTGGCCAGGCTGGTCTCGAACTCCTGACCTCGTGTTCCACCTGCCTCAGCCTCCCAAAGGGCTGGGATTACAGGCATGAGCCACTGTGCCCAATCTTCACTGCCAAATTTTACCAAACACTCATAGAATAACACCAATTCTCCCCAACTCATTCTATAAGGTCAACATTACCTTAACACCAAAACCAGATAAGGATTTGAAAAAAAATAAAAATTTAAAAAACTACAGGCCAATATAGATTCTCAATATACTAGCAAACTGAATTCAACAACATTAAAAAAAAAAAAAAAGGCCAGGAGTGGTGGCTCATGCCTACAATCCCAGTACTTTGGAAGGCAAGGTGGGCAGATCACAAGATTAGGAGATTGAGACCATCCTGGTCAACACTGTAAAACTCCGTCTCTACTAAAATACAAAAAATTAGCCAGGTGTGGTGGTGTGCCTGTAGTCCCAGCTACTGAGGAGGCTAAGGCAGGGGAATCGCTTGAACCCGAGAGGCGGAGGTTGCAGGGAGCCAAGATCATGCCACTGCACTCCAGCCTGGCAAGAGAGCAAGACTCCGTCTCAACAACAACAAAAAATACTCCACAGTGAAGTGAGATTTATATCAGAGAGGCAAGGATGGTTACACAAATCAACAAATATGATTCATAACATCAACAGAATAAAGGACAAAACCACATGTTCATTTCAATAGAAACAGAAAAAGCACTTTATAAAATTCAGTGCCCCTTCGTGATAAAAAATCGTAACAAACTAGGCATTAAAAGAAACATACCTCAACATAACAAAGGTTATATATGACAAACCCACAGCTAACATCATACTGAAAGCTGAAACCCTTTCCTCTAAGAACTGGAACAAAACAAGGATGCCCACTTGAACCACTCATATTCAACATGCTACGGCAAGTCCTAGCCAGACCAATCAGGCAAGAGGAAAAAAAAAGAAAAGGAATCCAAATTAGAAAAGAGGACATCAAACTGTCCCTCTATGCTGATGATATAACCTTCTATCTAGAAAAACCTGGGTTCCACCAAAAAAACTCTTAGTTCAGCTAAATAAATTCAGTAAAGTTGCAGGATACAAAATCAACACACATAAATCAATATACATCCACCTGTGAAGTAGGGAGTGTTAAAAAAAAATCTAGAAAAATCTAGACTTTAAAAAACCCTTAGTTCTGCTAAATAAATTCAGTAAAGTTTCAAAATACAAAATCAACACACATAAATCAATATACATCCATCTGTGAAACAGGGTAGTGTTAAAGAAAATCAACATACAAAACCTTTTTTGATACATCAATAAAACGAGCTGAGAAAGAAATCAAGAAGGCAATCCTTTTTTGCAACATCTATAAAAACTATAAAACACTGGATAAAATAAACTAAAGAGACCACAAACAAATGGAAAGACATCCCATGCTCAAGGATCAGAATTAACATCATTAAAATGGCCATACTTCTCAAAGCAATCTATAGATTTAATGCAGTCACTATCAAAATATCAGTGTCATTTTTCACAGAAACAGAAAAAGCAATCTTAAAATTCCTATGAAACCAAATAAGAGTCCAAACAACCAAAACAATCTTGAGCAAAAAGAACAAAACTGCCTGACTTCAAAATATATTACAAGGCTATAGTAATCAAAACAACATAGTACTGGCATAAAAGAGACAGACTAATGGAATAGAGCAGAGAATTCAGAAATAAATCCACATATTTAGAGCCAACAGATTATATTAAACAAAAAAGCTTCTGCACAGCAAAGGAAATAAGAGTGAAGGGAGAGCACAGATGCCTAGTTTTGGGCAGGAATTGAAACTGCTACTATAGCCAACAAGAACTTGAGAAGTGTAAATATCAAGCCTTGAAAAGGACCATGGTACAGCCTGTGAGACATAAGAAACCAATCAATTACAGTTTGATGACTCTGACAGTGATGATGATTTTGTTTCTGCAATTGTACCTTTAAATAAGAAATCCAGACCAACATCAAATGAATTAAAACAAGATAAACCAAATCCTAATTTGAACAATCTCCAGAAACAAGAAATTCCACTACAAGAGAAGCAAAAGGATGCCTAAATGACAAGCTCTACCGGAGAGACTTAGAAGTTGCACTAGCTCTGTCAGTGAAGGAACTTCCCAACAGTCACCACTAATGCGCAGAACTCTCAAGATAAAAGCGTTGAAAAACATGGCAATAGTAGAACAGAAACAATGAATAAGTCTTCTCATATCTCTAATTGCAGTGTAGCCAGTGATTATTTAGATTTGGATAAGATTACTGAGGAAGATGGTGGTGCTCAAGGGAAAAGAAAAGCAGCATCTAAAGCTGTAGTACAGCAGAAGAAGATTCTTCTGGAAGGCAGTGATAGTGATAGTGCTAATGACACCGAACCAGACTTTGCAACTGGTGAAAATTCTGAGGATGATTCTGATTTTGGTGAGAGTGAGGATAATCATGAAGACTTCTCTACGAGAAAAAGTAAAGTTTAATGAATGAATGAATGAAAAAGAAACGAAGGTAAAATCCCCAGTAGAAAAGAAAGTGAAGAAATCTAAATCCAAATGTTATGCTTTGGTGACTTTGGTAGACTGCTCCAGCTGCCGTCAAATCAGAATTTCAGTCTTCACCAAAAAAAATTTTTCTTCAGATGCCACTAGGAAACCTTTACAAATACGCAGTCCTTCGGCTGAAAGCAAGAGACCTAAATGGTTTCACCAGCACCTGGAAGTAGCAGCAACAGCAGCAGCCCACTGGCAGGAGTGTCCATGAAGTCTCCAAATCACTGTCTCCGCCATGGCTTGTCCAGATCAGCATGAGTTAAACCTTTACACCTACATGCAACTAGCAGCTGAGTGTGGTACCACAGAAACATGTAATTGAGAGAATCACAGCTTTACAAGGGTGATTATATTTGATATGTGTTTATATTTGAGGCAGGTATTGTAATATAAAGGAATCCATTACCATGCCCTATAAATGATATCTAGCCATTTTATGATTATGTTCTCTGTAAAGCTCTTCAAGATTTCAAGGAGAGCTTTGTTTCTAAGAATTATCTTCTCATGCCTTTCATTCTGAAAAGCACATTCTATTTTTCTGTCAGTTTGACATAGAGGAAGACCACATCACATACTATTCTTTTCTAGTTATGTGATGTGCCTTTCTGGCTTTGTCTAGTTTATAGCACCTTAAAGTTAACTGTTCGGTATTATCTGGTACAAGGAAATTTCTTTCGTAAGACATTTCCGAAATCTTATAAGCTACTTAAGCTATATTGTCAGTTTTATTGCAAAGATGTTCTGTATTTTAGCCAAATCTTTTTATAGTAAGAGTTCAGAATTATTTTACACATTAAAATGTTGCTGTATTATGGCATGTGTTTCCTATTTAGAAGGTTATTCTATAGCAAATGGAATTTAAAGACATTCAATGAACCTTTACTGCCAAAACCTTTAATAAAAGTGAAAATGTTTTGATGCTCTTTTTCTTGATACTATTGCATCCACCTGTTTTTTGGGTTTTGTTTTGTTTTGTTTTTGTTTTTTTGCTGGTTTTTGTTTTTGGGGATTTGTTTTTCAGACTGAGTCTCACTCTATCACCCAGGCTGGAGTGCAGTGGCACAATCTCGGCTCTCTACAACCTCCACCTCCAGGGTTCAAGTGATTCTTATGCCTCAGCCTCCAGAGTAGCTGGCATTACAGGCAACTGCCACCACACCTGGCTAATTTTTGAATTTGTAGTAGAGATGGGGTTTCACCATGTTGGCCAGGCTGGTCTAGAAGTCCTGGCCTCAAGTGATCCACCCGCCTCAGCCTCCCCGAAGTGCTGGAAATACAGGCATGAGCCACTGCACCCAGCCAACATCCACCTGTTTCTGATTGCCCACAGTTCGTGATAAAATGAGAGCTCTGCAAAAAATGTTAGCTTTTTTCTTGTAAATATAAACAAGGAAAAACTGTTTCTTCAAGTAGTCACTTTCTGTTAAGCCAGTTCTTCAGAAAGTAGTTGTCAAGTATTTAGTCATCCCTATGATGATACTAGATAATATAGCTTTTTAGGAAGCTTAGATCTGAATTTATAGTAAAAAAAAAATTGTAATTAATGTTTCATATCTATGGTGAGAATTTCAACTAGCTTCTGATCAATGTTTTTTTAATGTTCAAGTCATATTAACCATTAAAAAATGTATAATAATTAACTCAGTTCTTGGTTTATGGAAACATCTATGTTAATGTGAAAGTAATTAACTTAGAATTGTGATTAAAGTGAGCGTTTGTCTAAAAAATGGGTGAAGAGACACCTGTGGAATGGTAGAAAATATGTGCAAACTATTCAACAAGTGACTAATATCTAGAATATACAAGGAACTCAAACAACAACAACAACAACAAACCCCCACCAATAATCCCATTTAAAAGTAGACTAAGGACATGAATAGATATTTTTCAAAAGAAGGCATACAAATGGCCAACAAGTATATGAAAAAATGCTCAACATCACTAATCATCAGGGAAATGCTAATCAAAACCACATGAAATATCATTTCACCCAAGTTAAAATGGCTATTATTTAAAGGACAAAAAAGACCAGGTGTGGTGGCTCACATCTGTAATCCCAGCACTTTGGGAGGCCAAGGCAGGTGGATCACTTAAGGTCAGGAGTTCCAGACCAGGCTGGCCAATACATGGTGAAACTTCGTCTCTACTAAAAATACAAAAAAAAAAAAAAACTGGCCAGGTGTGGTGGCGCACACCTGTAGTCCCAGCTACTTGGGAGGCTGAGACAGGAAAATCACTTGAACCTGTGAGATGGAGGTTGGAGTGAGCTGAGATCATACCACTGCACTCCAGCCTGGGTGACAGACTGAGATTTCGTCTCAATAAATAAATAAATAAATAAAAGACAAAAAAAAAAGACACTGGTGAGGATGTAGAGAAAAGGGAACTCTTATACGGTGTTGGTGAGACTGTAAATTAGTACAAACTTTTTGGAAAACAGCATGAAAATTTCTCAAAAAACTAAAAGCAGAACCACCACACGATCCAGTAATCCCACTACTGGGTAGTTATCCAAAGGAAAAGAAATCAGTATATCAAAGGGCTCTCTGCACTTGCAAAAGAAATCAGTATATCAAAGGGCTATCTGCACTTGCATGTTTATTGTAGCACTAGTCACAATAGCAAATATATGTAATCAGCCTAAGTGTTCATCAACAGATATATGAGACCAGGCACAGTGCTAGGTCTGTAATCCTAGCACTCTGGGAGTCTAAGGCAGGAGGACTGCTTGAGCCCAGGAATTTGAGACCAGCTTAGGCAACACAGTGAGACCCCCATGTCTACAAAAAAAAATTTTTTTTTAATTAGCCAGGTGTGGTAGTGTATGCTTGTGGTCTCAGCTACTCACTGCAGTGAACCATGACTGTACTCCAGCCTGGGTGACAAAATGAGACCCTGTCTTTAAAAACAAATAAACAAAAAAAACAGATTAATGGATATATGTGGCATATATACCCAATAGAATACTATTTGGCCATAAAAAAAAAAAATGAAATCATGTCATTTGCAGCAACATGGATGGACCTGGAGATTATTATGTTAAGTGAAATAAGTCAGGACTAGAAACACAGATATAACATGTTCTCACTCATACTGTGAGTTTAAAAGGTTGATCTCATGGAAGTAGACAGCAGAATGATAGACACCAAAGTCTGAGAAGGAAGGGTGCATGAGTGGTAGGTAATGAAAAGAGACTGGTCAATGGACAAAACATATGGTTAAAGTATAAATTCTAATATTCTATAGCAGAGTAGGTTGACTACAGTTAGCAAAACTGTGTATTTCAAACTAGGTAGAAGAGAGGGCTTTAAATGTTCCCAACACATAGAAATGATAAATACTCAAGGTGATAGATATCCCAAATACCCTGACTTGATCATTACACTTCCTATGTAACAAAATATCACATGTGCCTCATAAATATGTAAAATATTAAATATCAATTAAAAAAAACAAAAACAGGAAAGGAGAAGAGAAGCAAAGAAAAAGGGTAGCAAACAAAGCAAAATTACAAAATCTAGATACATCATAATCAAAACAGATGTAAATGAATTTAGCTCATTTGTAACAGGTTATCAGATTGGATTTAAAGATAACATACAGGCTGGACATGGTGGCTCACACCTGTATCCCAGCACTTTGGGAGGCCAAGGTGGGAAGATCACCTGAGGTCAGGAGTTCGAGACCAGCCTGGCTAACACGGCGAAACGCTGTCTCTACTAAAAATACAAAAATTAGCCAGGAGTGGTGGTGCGTGCCTGTAACCCCAGCTACTCAGGAGACAGCAGCAGGAGAATCACTTGAATCCAGGAGGCGGAGGTTGCAGTGAGCCAAGATTGTGCCACTGCACTCCAGCCTGGGCAACAGAGATTGATTTTCAATCTCAAAAAAAAAACCAAATAAATAAAATAAGATAAAAATAATATACAAATTCAACTAAAGCTGTTTATAACAGTGAGCTAAAACATTAACAGAGAAAAGATGAAAACAAATACATGAAAAAATATTCTGGCAAATTTGTTTTTAAAAAAAGGTTTTACTTTTTTTTTAAAAAGGCGGTATGGCAATTTTAACATCAGACGAAATTGTATTGTAACATTAAAAGGTATGGAGACATGATATATATAAAATAATATAAAAACATACCAAAGCCTTATACACAGCTATTAAAATAAGAAAAAAAAGAGAATTCCAGGAAAAAAATTAATCTTCAACCACTGCATGAGCCTCTAATTTACTTACATTAGAAACTGATAGATCAGAATGTCCAAACACCAGTAAGTATATATAATATTTGATCCACAAAGTTAGTAAGTTTGATCTAACTTACTAAGGTATATAAAGAACTTTATATAACTAAAGAAAGTTATATGAAGAACTCTCCATCAAACAAAAAATAAAAACACCAAACAAAAATAAAATAAAATAAAAACATCAAACAAAAAAGCTATAAAAAACCCTCCAGCAAACAAAAAACAAAAATATAATTATTTTCAAGTACACATGAAATATTTTCAAAATAAAATCACAATAAGAAACACAAAAAAAATTTTAAGGAACTTTTATCTAACACCATCTTCTCTAACCACTATATACTGTTAAAATCACCATTTTCAAATATTTGTTAATTTAGAAATGAACTTCTAAATAAGTTTAAAATAATAAAAACTATAAAAATTAGAACTGAATGACAATAAATGTACCACACCATCAAAATGTGGAGCTCAGCTAAAATTATAGCCTTATGTTCTTGATACAAAACTGTAAGACTGAAGATACTTAACTAATACATTCTCAATCAAGAAATTAGAAAAAAAAAGTAAACCTAAAGAAAGCATAAGTATGTTAATCTTCTTAATTTTTTTCTGTATTTTATGATGTTTTGACACCTTGGGCCCTACAGACCCGGGAGGGACTGCACCTCCCAGGGTTAATTCCTAGAGACAGCAAGCAACTTGCCTCTGAACACACCTCTGATATGCAACCAAACAATCTAGAGTCTATACCACAACCATCTTCAAACAACTCTCACACACCAAGCCAGTATTCCTTCTGCCCTAACACACCCCAGGGCCAGATACCAGACAACCACCAACCATACCTAGAACCCACCAAAATTATTCAAATTATCCAATCCTAAATTTACTTAAGCTTGCCTACCCTGTCTCACCCACTCTGTTCCACAGAAACCACAATACAGGCTCTGGCCTGTGCTTTCCTCCTCACTCCTTCTGCCTCCTGACCGACGTTGGTGCTTTCCCATGTGGCCTTCTATGACATGCCTGCCTCCTGTTTCTAGGTTAGAGTGAGTACAAAACTCTTCCTCCATGACAGTCTTTTTGGTCTCAGTATGTCTTACCATACCTTATTTTGAGACAATAAGGGAAATAAAGAGCAGCAATTAATGAACTGGAAAATTAGAAAAAAAACACCCCAGAGTAGATTTTCTCAAACTTGAGAATCAGAAAGCATAAACCACAAAAGGAAAAGATACTATGGAAAAAGGTAAGTACATTAATTCCTCTTATTTCTTCAAAATCAGCTCTGAGATATAATTCACATACAAAACTAATTTTAAGTGTACAGTTTAATGAGTTTTGACAAATGTATACAGTCATGTAACCTACAACACAATCAATATTTAAAATATTTCCATCACTCAATAAAAGTTATGTTGTGCCCCTTTACACTCCCTACTAGCAAGCACTGATGGGCTGTCATCAGTTTGCCTGTTCTTGAATTCTGTACAAATGGAATCATACAGTTGACTATGTTAAAGTGAAAACTGTTCATCACATCCCTGTTATCAAAAAAAATCAACTTATTTCTGAAAAATATAATTAAAAGTCCTACCTAATAAGAGAAAAAATATCTAGCAAAATTAGGCTCACTGCAGAATGCAAGAAACAACTTATCAGAGATAGAACCGAGCAGGTGGCAGGATGGAATTGGAACCTTTGCATTCCACAGGAATACTGTAGAAATGAGTTTGCCTTTCCTGCCCTGAGTGTTGCTGGACATTTACAGTACCTCAGTGGCTTCAAAATATTTGCTTTACCAATCTGGGATTCACCTTAACATTACCTCAAATGAAAGCACTCATTTAATGGTGAAGAAGATACAACATTAAGCACATGACCATGGCATCCACTGGTCCTACACCACATACCACATCACCTAGAAACTGCCAGGCTAACAAAATCATAAAGTGGTGCATTAAATTAAAAGCTCAATTAAGAAGTCATTCTGCTGGTCATTTGGGATGCAGTATATGCACTGAACTGGCTAGGGTATTATATCCCTAATACCTAAGATGCATGGGTTTAGAAACCAAGGGGTGGAAGTTAGATTGACTCTTCACCATCACTCCCAGTAATTCACTTACAGCATGTGGGTTTCCTATCCCCACAATTTAAAATCTCTGCTGTACTAGAAATCCTGAGGGTAATGCTTCCACCAGAGGACACAGTAGGGGTTCGCAGAGCCTAAAGCCACAACCACCACTTGGTCACTCTGGGCTTCTCATACTGATGAACAAGCAAGCAAAGAAAGGAGTAAATATACAAGCAGTGATAAGTGACCCTGATTATTAGGGCCTGTTGTACACAATGGGATTAGGGAGCAATCTGTCTGGAATGCAGGATATTTCCATGCTTGGTAATAGGGTAAACAGGAAATTATAGCAACCATGGTTCAAAAAAGGCAAGGCAACTAAAGTTTCGAGTCCCACAAGGACAAAAGCCTAAAGGTCACAAGCAATTTAAACCATCTTAAATGCTGGCCCAGCATAAAGGAAATCTAGAACAGGTAGTAAAAGAAGGTAATGATTAATATTAATTCCTGCCTCAATACCAGTTGCAGCAGCAGGTACCACTGGCTTATACCATTAACCCTTCTCAGATTTCCATGGAAAAGATTGCAACTTGCAATCTTCAAGACTTGATGATGGATCAGAATCAACGTAGGGTTTAAGCCAATCTGAGCAAAGCAAGATGTAGATTCTATCAAAAGTCTCATGCCTCAAAAACAAAGATAAAGAGATGGGACTGAATTAAACTAAAAATCTTCTACACAGCAAAAGACATAATCAGCAGAGTAAACAGACAACCCACAGAGCGGGAGAAAATCTTCACAATCTATACATCCAACAAATAACTAATATCCAGAATCTATAAGGAACTCAAACAAATCAGCAAGAAAAAAACAATCCCATCAAAAAATAGGCTAAGGAAATGAATAGACAATTCTCAGAAAAAGACCTACAAATGGCCAACAAACATATGAAAAAATGTTCAACATCACTAATTATCAGGGAAATGCAAATCAAAACCACAATGTAGTACCACCTTACTCCTGCAAGAATGGCCACTATCAAAAAATTAAAAAATAGATGTTGGTGTGGATGTGGTGAAAAGGGAACATTTTTACAGTTTGTGGGAATGTAAACTAACATGGAGATTCCTTAAAGAACTAAAAGTAGATCCAGCAATCCCACTCCTGTGTATCTAACCAGAGGAAAAGTCATTATATAAAAAAGATACTTGCACACATGTTTACAGCAGCACAATTCACAACTGCAAAAATATAGAACCAGCCCAAATGTCCATCAATCAACGAGTGGGTAAAGACAATATGGTATATACATATATACCGTGGAGTATTACTCCACCATAAAAAGAAATGAAATACTGGCCTTTGCCGCACCCTAGATGGACGGAGAGACCCTTATTCGAACTGAAGTAATTCAAGAATGGAAAACCAAACATTGTATATTCTCATTCATAAGTGGGAGCTAAGCTATGAGGACACAAAGGCATATGAATGATAAGGGTGGTGGGGTGAGGGATAAAAGACTACACATTGGGTACAGTGCACACTGCTCTTAGGTGATTGTTGTACCAGTCTCAGAAATCACTGCTAAAGAACTTACTCATATAACCAAACACCATCGGTTCCCCAAAAACCTATTGAAATAAAGTATTTTTAAAGTCTCATGTATAATCTTCATGCTCTCAGTCTTTCCTTTGATTCTAGTTGTATTGGTTGCCTATTGCTGTGTAACAACAATTTGTGGCTTAAAACAACACAAATTTGTGATCTTACAGTTCTAGAGGTCATAAGTCTAAAACAGGCCTTACAGACCTGTTTGGCATTTGCAGCAACCTGGAAGGAGTAGATTACAGAGCTACAATCAAAGCCTAAATTCCTTCAGGAGGCTCTAGAGAAGAATCTGTTCCTTGTCTATTCCAGCTCCTAGAAGCTGCTTACAATCCTTTGATCTTGGCCACATCATCAAGATTTCTGCTTTCATCATCACATCGCTTTCTTGGACTGACTGATTCCCTCTGATAAGGACTCCTGTGATTACCTAAGCCCACCCAGATAAACCAGGACATCAGCAGCACAGGCAACCAAAAAAAGAGTCAAACTGGAGTTCATCAAAATTAAGATCTTTTAAAAAATCTTTTGTATATGAAAGGACACTAAACTAATAGAGTGAAAAGGCAACCCACAGAAAGGAATATTTAGAAATCACATCTGATAGGAGATTGATATTCAGAATATAAAAAGAACTCTTATAAGTCAACAACAACAACAACAAAAAACAACCCAACTGGGTGTGGTGGCTCACACCTATAATCCTAGCACTTTGAGAGGCTGAGGTGGGAGGATCCCTTGAGGCTAAAAGTTCAAGACCAGCCTAGGCAACATAGTGAGACCCCCATCTCTACAAAAAAAAATACAATGAGCCAAGCAGTGGCATGTATGTATAGTCCTAGAGACAGAAGGATCACTTGAGCCCAGGAGGATGAGACTGCAACAAGCCATGATCATGCCACTGCATTCCAGCCTGAGTGATACAGTAAGAATTTGTCTCTAAAATAATCAAATTAAAATTCAACACAAAAATGGGCAAAGAACTTGAATAGACACTTCTCCAAAGAAGATACGCAAATAACGAATACGCACATGAAGAGATGATCATATCACTAGCCATTAGAAAAATGCAAATCAAAAGCACAATGAGATAATTCTACCTCACAACCATCACCATGGCTATTATTTAAAAAAGAAGACAGAAAATAACAAGTGGTGGTGAAAATGCAGAAAATCAGAACCCTTGTGCACTGCTGGTGGGAAGATAACATGGTATAGCCACTGTGGAAACTCATATGGCAGTACTTCAAAAAATTAGAAACAGAATTACCATATGAGCTAGCAATCTCACTTCTGGAATATAAACCCAAAAGAAGTAAAAGTGAGAACTCAAATAGATACTTATACACTCATGTTCTTAACAGCATTATTCACAATAGCCAAAAAGTGGAAGCAACCAGTGTGTCCATAATCAGGCCAGGCGTGGTGGCTCACACCTGTAATCCCAGCACTTTGGGAGGCTGAAGTGGCTGGGTCAGCTGAGGTCAGGAATTCAAGATCAGCCTGACCAACATGGCAAAACCCCATCTCTATTAAAAATACAAAATTAACCAGGTATGGTGGTGCATGCCTGTAATCCCAGCTATTTGGGAGGCTGAGGCAGGAGAATTACTTGAACCCAGGAGGTGGAAGTTGCAATGAGCCGAGATCACGCCATTGCACTCCAGCCTGGGTAACAAGAGCAAAACTCCGTCTCAGTGTCCATCATCTGTTGAATGAGTAAACAACATGTAGTAAATATAGACTCAATGGAACAGTATCAGCCTTTGGTGGGGGAGAAACTTTGACACATGCTACAATGTGAATAAACTCTGAGGACATTGTACTCAGTGAAATAAGCCAGTCATGAAGGACAAATATTGTATGATTTATTTCACTTATATGCGATTCCAGGAGCTGTCAAATTCATAAAGATAGAAAGTAGAATGGCAGTTGCCAGAGGCTGGGAGGATGGGAGACTCGGGAGTTGTTGTTTAATGGGTACAGAGTTTCAGGTAGCAAAAATGAAAAAGTTATGCAAATAGATGGTGGTGATAGTTGTATAACAATGTGAACATACTTAATACCATACATTTAAAAATGGCTAAAATGGTAAAGTTTACGTTACTTATGTCTTGCCACAATAATTTTTTTAAAACATGTACATGAATGCTAATAGCCATATTATTCATAATAGCCATAAGGGAAAAACAACTTAAATGTCTGTAAACTAATGAATGGATAAATAAAATGTGGTATTAACCATAAAATATTATTCAGCAATAAAAAGAAATGAAGTATCAATATGTGCTATAACATGGATGAACCTTAAAAATATCAAGCTGCTGGGTGTGGTGGCTCATGCCTATAACCCTAACACTTTGGGAGGCAGAGGTGAGAGGATCACTTGAGCCCAGGAGTTCAAGACTAGCCTGGGCAATATAGTGAGACTAGTGAGACTATCTCTACAAAAAAAAATCAAAAAATAAGCCTGGCATGGTGGTACATGCCTGCAGTCCCAGCTACTCAGGAGACTGAAGCAGGAGGATCACCTGAGCCTGGATGGTAGAGGTTGCAGTGAGCTGTGATCAAGCATTGCACTATAGTCTGAGCAACAGAGCAAGACCTTGTCTCAAAAAAGATAAAGAAAAAAATAAAAAAACCATTGAGCTAAGTGAAAGAAAGCAGTCACAAAGGACCATATAAATGATTCCATTTACATGAAAGGTCCAGAATGAGCAAATGTATAGAGACAGAAGGCAGATTAATGGTTTCCTAGAATAGGGAGAGGGGAGGTTAGGGGTGACAACTAATGAGTATGGCAATGATTTGGGGTGTGATGAAAATGTTCTAATATTGTGGTGATGGTTGCACAACTCTGAATATATTAAAAGCTGAATTGTATACTTTGAGTGAACTGTGAATCATATCTCAATAAAACTTTTTTTAAAAAAACCAACAAGACTAATGACTGAATGGAATAAGAAAATAAAGCAAGGGGGGCCAGGTGAGGTGACTCATGCTTGTAATCCCAGCACTTTGGGAGGTCGAGGAAGATGGATCACCTGAGGTCAGGAGTTAGAAACCAGCCTGGCCAACATGACAAAACACCATCTCTACTAAAAATACAAAAATTAGCCAGGCATGGTGGCAGGCGACCATAATCCCAGCTACCTGGAAGGCTGAGGCAGAAGAATCACTTGAACCCAGGAGGTAGAGGTTGCAGTGAGCCGAGATCGTGCCATTCTACTCCAGCCTGGGCCAAAAAGAGCAAGATTCTGTTTCAAAAAAAAAAAAAAAAAAAAACAGGATGAATAAAAGATAACGAGAACAGAAATATTCCAGTTTGAATTCTTGCTCTGTCATTTATTATCTGTTTAACATTAAGCAAGTTATCTAACCTCTGTGCTTCAGTAACATCTACCTACAGGGCTGCTGTGAGGATTTAACAAAATATGTAAAACACTTAGTACAGTCCCTGAGACATAGCTCTCTTTCCCTGTCCTATTCTCCTACCTGATGCTAAAACTTCCACCACTAATTTTATGGAAATATAAATTCAATGACAGTTGTAACTGAATTTTGTGTTTAAAAAGTTATGTCTGTTCCAGGTGGCAATTAACCTAAAAGTCACCAATTACATGTAACTGGCAAAGCAATTTTCAACTAATTCACTGCAAGTTGATATTAAGGCACAGGAAATTATAAACTTTATCTCCCAACTTCATTTTCTCCTTCCCACCTTCATTTTTAAACACTTCTTACCTCACCTTCCTTTTTACTGTATCCTTTATTCCAAACTACCAGTCTAACTTAGGCTGCTATTTATCAGGAGAAAGGCAACAGTAATTTTTTTCCATTTTATGTTAAGATAGAAAAGAAGTGCCGAGCACGGTGGTGCACTTCTGTAGTCCCAGCTACTCAACAGGGTAAGGTGGGAAGATTGCTTGAGGCCAAGAGTTGGAGGTCACAGTGCACTATGATAGTGCCTGTGAACAGCCCCTGCACTCCAGTCTGGAAAACACAGTGAAACTTCATTCCTAGAGAAATAAAATACAATATAAAAGATAGGGGCTAGGTGCAGTGGTTCTCACCTCTAATCCCAGCACTTTGGGAGGCTGAGGCAGGTGGACCACCAGCCTGGCCAACATGGTGTAACTTTGTCTCTACTAATAACACAAAAATTAGCTAGGTGTGCTGGTGCACGCCTGTAACCCCAGCTACTCGGGAGGCTGAGGCAGGAGAATCACTTGAACCCAGGAGATGGAGGTTGCAGTGAGCCAAGATTGTGCCTGCAGCAGGAGTGAAACTCCATCTCAAAAAAAAAAAAAAAGATAAGAAAAAGAATGACTGATTATATAGCTACAGGACAGTTCCAAACTCTGCCTAAGTAATTTATCAAAGTTCCCTAAACAAAAAAAGAAGAAACTTTAAAAACATGAGAATGAAAAGGTATACAAGAAAGCTTCCTTTGTGTTATTAACAGGTCTCTTGTTTATCTGAAGACAAATTTGTATGACATCTACAGACTGTGACTGGAATTCCTTAGTACAGTTGGCCCTCTGTATCTATGGGTTCCACATCCATGAATTCAACCAGCGGTGGATTGAAAACATTCTGGAAAAAAATACATCTGTACTGAACATATAAAGACCTTTTTTCCTTGTCATTATTCTCTGAACAATATAGTATTACTACATAAATACTATTTAAAATGTATTAGGTAATCTAGAGATGAGTTCAAGCATCCAGGAGAATGCACATAGGTTATATGTAAATACTATTCCATTTTACATAAGAGACTCGAGCATCTCAAAGTCTGGTATCTTCAAGGAGTCTTGGAACCAATACTCCATGGATACCAAAGGACAAGTATATACTAACGATAACCAAGTTTTACCACAAAAGAAAAAAAAAGGATAAATATATACTATCCATAGCCACATTACTACAAAAAAAATATATACATTAAGTCAGGTGCTGTAACAAGTTGGTGTTAATACAATTTTATTAAACCATGCTTCCATTTTAAGTATTCCTTCATTTGATTTTAATGTTAAATGAAAATTTGCTTTTAAACTACTTTAAATGACAATGTCTTTCAAAGGGGCACCTGCCTTATAAATGCTTCCGGAATAAGATTCAGTAAAAGGATGTGGTTAAGAATAGATGAAATGCCACTGTACTGCTGATTTTGTACATGTTCAGATCAGAAAACTCCCACTAAAAACATGTCAAAATAAATAAATGTTATCTCTATGGAAGCTTTTAAGTTAGCCATTCTAACTTTACAACATTCTAAAGGAACATTTCTCTTAAGAAACGTTGCTACAAAGAGTCCAGAACCTTTTCTCCCTCTACAAACCCCTTAACCTTGATGCCTAACTATATTACCTCACTGGATTTCACTTCAGAAATATTTACTGGACAATGAGTGCACAGAGTAAGTATGCTAAGTGGTTTTAATACATTATCATTAATCACCACACCAAACTGATAAAGTCAATATTAATATCACCATTTTTAACGGAAGAAACTAAGACTTCAAAGGTTTAACTAGGCTGGGTGCAGTGGCTTACATTTATAATCCCAGCACTTTAGGAGGCTGAGACAGGCAAATTACTTGAGCCCAGGAGTTCAAGGCCAGCCTGGGCAAATGGCAAAATCCCGTCTCTACAAAAACTACAAAAATTAACCAGCCATGGTGGCATGCACCTGTAGCTACTTAAGGAGCTGAAGAGGATCAAGCCACTGCACTCCAGCCTGGTGACAGAGCACAACCCCATCTCAAAAAAGTTTAAATAATGTGCCCAAGGTTATAATTGGAAAAGACAATTCCCTCCTTTTATAATTTCTATTATGTAAAATTTCAAGCACACATTAAAGACAGCAAACCCCTTAACCCCACCATGTAGCTACAATCATCAACTCATGGCCCAAACTTGTCCATGGCCACAATATCCATATTCTCAACAATTCCTGCTTCCTTAAGTATTCTGAAGCAAAAAACTTCTATCTGTAAATATTTCAGTGTATACTTTTAAAAAATAAATATTTTCATCCATAAATATTTAAGTGGATACCTCTAAAACACAAGAACTCAGGCGGGCACAGTGGCTCACATCTGCAATCACAACACTTTGGGAGGTCAAGGCGGGCAGATCACTTGAGGTCACAAGTTCGAGACTAGCCTGCCCAACATGGTAAAAATCTGTCTCCACTAAAAACATGAAAATTAGCCAGGCATGGTGGTGGGTGCCTGTAATCTCACCTACTAGGGAGGCTGAGGCAGGAGAATCCCTTGAACCCAGGAGGCGGAGGTTGCAGTGATCCGAGATCATGCCACTGCACTCCAGCCTGGGCAAGAGTGAGACTCCCTCTCAAAAAAAGGAAAAGAAAAAAAAAACAACAACACCGCCACCAGGTGTGGTGGCTCAAGCCTGTAATCCCAGCACTTTGGGGGGCCAAGGCAGAAGAATCACCTGAGGTCAGGAGTTCAAGATCAGCCTGGCCAACATGATGAAACTCCATCTCTAATAAAAATACAGAAATTAGCTGGGCATAGTGGCACGCTCCTGTAATCCCAGCTACTTGGGAGGCTGAGGCATGAGAATAGCTTGAACCCAGGAGGCAGAAGTTGCAGTGAGCAAGACTGGACCACTACACTCCAGCTTGGGCCATAGAGCAAGACCCTGTCTCAAAAAAAAAGACAAGAACTCAAAGCTGTACTCTGTCATTCCCATTAAGCTATACTTTCTCATAGAATAAAACCCAAGGTACCCTCTGATCTCAAACTACTTAATAAAAGGTAACATTTCAAAACTTTCAAATGCATATGACAAAGAATAGCTATATTGGAGGCAGCCAACCTAATCATCCCTCTTTCTTGAAACTGCTGGTTTCCTTACCCTCTATATTAAATTGGTTTCCCTCCCTCTATGCCACCTGCTTCTGATTTCCATTTCTGGCTCCTCATTTTCCTTCCACTGAGCCATCTGCTCTTCTCACATATACTCTCTTTCTAGATAGCTCATTCAGTTTCATGACTTCATCTTATCACCTCTGGCCTATACTCTGTAATTTCAATTGTGTTCTCTAGTCCAAGCTACTGTTTCTCAACATTTCTACTTAAATGTCTTGTGATCATCTCAAATTGAATATGCATCAATCCCAACTCATCAGCTCCAAAAATCCAGCTCTTCTATCCTCTTTACCAATCGATTATAAATCATTATCTTCCAATTCACCCAGGCTCCCCTTAAGTCACGCATTAATTTGTGTTGGTTTTTCTCTTCAAATGTCTCTCATCCATCCTTTTCTGTTCCATTTACACTGCCACCTAAGCTGCCACCACTAAAACTCAAGCCTTCAGCAACTCATCTAAATTATCATAAGAGCCCTCAATTAAAATTGAACTATCTCCATTTCAATCTATCCTATATAATATTGATTCCCTCCCACAACATATTTACTGAATGACTAACGTATTCTAAGCATTGGCCAGTTAATGCATGGATACTACAGTGAGCAAGACAGGCACCTCTTTCTAGCAGAGGAAATAAATTTTTTTCAAATAAAATAATCATAGATTGCGGAAAATGCCGTAACAATGATTAAAATAGTGCTATCATAAAGGACGGAGTGTAAGTGATACGTTAGAGCTTTTAGTTAGAGATAAAATTTAAGCAGACATTTTAAGGATGAAGAGGAGGCAGTCATGTAAATATTTAAAGTAGAGTGCTCCACACAAGGGAAACTGCAAAGCACATAGGTTCCAGGAGGGGGGAAAAAAAATTTCATGTCATAGAAAATGACCAAGTCTAACGTGGCTAGAGAACAAGGGCAAAAGTGATACAAAACAGAGATTGGAAGAGATGCAGGCCAATTTTATTCTACACGTAATAAGAAGTAGTAAGAAGTAGGCTGGGCAGGGGGGCTCAAGCCTGTAATCCCAGCATTTTGGGAGGCCAAGGTGGACGGATCACTTGATGCCAGGAGTTCAAGATCAACCTTGGCCAACATGGTGAAAGCCCGTGTCCACTAAAAAACACAAAAAATTAGCTGGGCATGGTGGTGCATGCCTGTAATCCCAGCTACTTGGGAGGTTGAGGCACAAGAATTGCTTGAATCTGGGAGGCGGAGGTTGCAATGAGCTGATATCACACCACTGCACTACAGCCTAGGCAACAGAATGAGACTCTGTCTCAAATAAAAGTCATGTAATAAGAAGGGTTTTAAGCAAGGAAGTTATAATCCAATACATGCTGTGACAGAGACTGCTAGTACTCACTAATGACTGTGTTCTCTTCATTAGAACACTGCTATACTATATTTCCCAGCCACCCCTGCAATTAGGTAGGATCACATGACTCAGTTCTGACCAATGAAACTGAGTGGGTAAAAGTGATATAAGCTACTTCTAGCCTACACTCTTTCTCCACACACATTTCCCCTTTCAAAACAATCTGAGAAGCCAAAGCTGATTAAGGTGGTGACATAAGATACAGGAGCCTGTCCTCCAAGTGACTGCATGAAGCAAAAGTGACCCTCAACACACACACACACACACACACACACACACACACACACACACGCACACGGAGAGGGAGAGAGAGAGAAAGAGAACTGATGTGAGAAAATAATGTAAACTTCCATTGTATTATGCTGCCAAGTAAGATTTATTGTTACATCATTAATGCAGAAATCTTAAAAACATTTCTCTGACTGCTGTGTGAAGAATGAGTTAAATGGACAGACAAAAGTAAAAATAAAAAGACCAATTCAGACGCAACAAAAACGTAACCCAAATGAAAAATGGACAAAGAACTTATATTTCTTGAAATATATACAAATAGCCAACAAGCATATGAAAAGATACTCATCACTAGCCATTAAGAAAATGCAAATCAAAATCACAGATTTATCACCATTAAGATAGCTACTATTAAAAAAAAAAAAAAACAGAAAACAAGGGTTGGTGAAAATGTGGTGAAACTGGAACCTTTTATACTGTTGGTGGTAATATAAAATGGTGCAGCTGCTATGGAAAACAGTATGGTGGTTTCCCCAAAAATAAAAGATAGATTACCATACAATCCAGCAATTCAACTTCTAGGTATATATCGAAAAAACTGAAAGCAGGAACCTGAACAGATATTTCTACACCCATGTTAATGGCAACATTATTCATTTTTTTTTTTTTTTTTTTTTTTTTTAGAAAA